>OY744523.1:11038022-11055522 GCA_963556195.1 Sepiola atlantica
GAAATTTCACAAACTCCCCTCCCCAAAATGATGGCACCAGCCTCAGCTGGGGAGGGAGAGCAATAACCAGACCTCCACTGGAAGAGTGCAGAGAATACTGGAACTTGGGGAGGCTTATTGCCAGGGAAGACTAATGCTTGTTTCCAGCGCGAAAGCAATGTTAAACAGCTGTTGCGATAACGCAAAGTCATTTGCAATGATTATCAAGAGCGGTTCGGAGTACTGGAAATCTTGGGAGACTTTCTGTTACTCAGTCTACAGGGAACACCACTGGTTATTATCAGTGAGCAACCAGATAAGGACCTGTGTGAGAACTCTTAAGGAGTTAATAATAATGATGGTATTCTTATAGAGAATGCACCGCGTTTCCGTGACTTCGCGTCGTTAACGTTCGGGCAGATATCGGAAGCGCCCAAGAATTGATGAGGCGAAAATTGCCAAATGATAGATTGAAGACTGGCAGACGATAAATTCAGACGAAGAAAATCAAAGTAAAATACATATATAAAAATAAAGAACGAGCAAACCATAGCTAAACAACTGTTATTAATTAGATGTTTATATTTTTTGTCAAAAGAACAGTTGTTAAGCAAATGTTTTTTAATAAAATGGTTGTTTTTTTGTGCACCGAAAAGTTTCAAAGGATGATTTTTTTTATATAACAAACAACAAAACTACTGTTCTTAACCAATTTCTTGTTTGTTTTTGTTTTTTTCATTTTTTTCAATGTTTTTTTCTTTTTAACATTTTCTGGTTTATGGTTAGGGTTTATGGTTAGAGTTTAGGGTTTAAAGTAAGGGTTTAGGGTTAGGATTACGGTTAGGGTTAGAGTTTAGGGTTTAGGGTTTAGGGTTTAGGGTTAGTCTATCGCTAGAAGTGACAGTTGCTAACAGAACTCAATGAGTCCTTTGGGAGATTCAACGCGCTGACGCAGATCGTAGAAATTAATTTCTTCCAAAAGTTATCGTCTGCTTGCAACCTGATTGTCTCATGCCTGCTGCAATCTGATTGGTTAATAGTTTCTTCAATTCTCGGGCGATGCGAAGTCACGGAAACGCGGGGCGTTCTCAATAAGAGTACAATAATAATAATAGTTGCTGTCACCCAGACTCCAGGGAACACCACTAGTTATTACTAGTTAGTAATCACTGATGATGATCCGCGTGGAACTCCTAGTGAGTACACATCATAAGGAGAAGAAAGAAAGAAAGAAGAAGAAGAAGAGGGGGAAGAAGAAGAAGAAGTAGAAGTTAAGAGCGTGTTTGTCTTGGTAGCTTTATTGTTACGAAGCCAGGTTGATGAGCCCAAATGAGTGTTTTTTGTTTGAGATGTTCAGTATTTAATTACAAAGATAACGAAGATGATTTTATAGATTAAGAAGAAGAAGAAAAAGAAAAAGAAGAAAAAGAAGAAGAAGAAAAAGAAGAAGAAGAAGGAAAAGAAGAAGAAGAAGAAGAAAAAGAAAAGAAGAAGAAGAAAAAGAAGAAAAGAAGAAGAAAAAGAAGAAGAAGAAGAAAAGAAGAAGAAGAAGAAGAAGAAGAAAAGAAGAAGAAGAAGAAAAGAAGAAGAAAAGAAGAAGAAGAAAAGAAGAAGAAGAAGAAGAAAAGAAGAAGAAAAAAAGAAGAAGAAAAAAAGAAGAAGAAGAAGAAGAAAAAGAAGAAGTAGAAGAAGAAAAAAAGAAGAAGAAGAAAAAGAAAAAGAAGAAGTAGAAGAAGAAAAGAGGAAGAAGAAAAGAAGAAGAAGAAGAAAAAGAAGAAGAAAAAGAAGAAGAAACAGAAGAAGAAGAAAAGAAGAAGAAAAGAAGAAGAAAAAAAGAAGAAGAAAAGAAGAAGAAGAAGAAGAAGAAGAAGCAGTATAATGATATATAATATAAAGGTCAATTTAAAAGTACTTAAGAAAGACCAGTGAAAAGGAAGTAAAGATTCGCAGAAATATAGATTCCCATAAAATGAAGGATGTTTTTATTTTTCGTGATATATGCACGATTTAAGTAATATTTAGTTTAACCTTAATAATTTCATGATAATAATAATAATAGTGTAAAATTTATAAACGAAAGAATCGAATAAAAGAAGGAAAAATAATTAAAATATTACAAGAATAATAGTAAAAATAATTAAGTGGTGATTTTCGGAAACTGTTTCTTAGGCAATAGTTTTCCCGGTGTCAAAGTAAGAGTACATGTTAAAGAGTCCATCTCCACTTTCTGAATTTATAACCAACAGAAGGACAAATACGAATTAGGACTAAATATTAAAAACGGAAAAATCGAGTGAAAAAATGTCAAACACTGACCAATAATTGGCTTAAATCAGGGAGACAACATTTTATAGACTGTTTGTTATTAAACCTATTCCGGTCATACACACAGAGAAAAGCTGACTTTATTTTATATCTATTATTATACTAAAGTTGCGTTAATAGACGTTGGTTTCCCTAAGGCTATTTTCCTATTAATGTCCTCATGTAATCACATGAAATATATGTTAAAATATTCCTTCGTTTTGAAATTGAGTTAATATTTAAAGACATCCATTTTAATTGTTCTAATTAGTCGTAATTTGCAATATATTCACCAAGTCACTCATCGCTTACTAAGTTTAAGTCGTATAACGGCATAATAACTGAAACTTCCGGAGACGCGCAGCATGCTGTCCGGTGAAACTCGGAATTATGTCCCCTGTGTATCTTGCACCTCTAACACACGAAAATCTAGGTCAACTCATGAGGAAAAGTGAAAAAGAATTTCTTTCATTGAAATATGTTTATTTACAGAAATATTTAACAGTGACAAATCTTTTTTTCAGTAATATTAAATAATTTAAATAAAATTAACTAAATTACATAAAGTTAACATCATGGAATTTTTTGATTTTTACAAATACTCAAATGAATTTTTTTTTGCATAGAATTTTTTTTATTAATATTAAAAAATAAAATTAAATTAACGTCATTGAATTTTTTAATTGCATGCATATTTATCGAAGAAAATGTGTATGTGTCCAAACAATATGAATTTTGTAACTAGAAATTTGTAATGTTATTATTTTAAATAAAATTACTAAATTTCTAATATTTCAAAAATAAAATTACTAAATTTCTAATATTTAAAAAAATGAAATTACTAGATTTCCAATATTTAAAAAATAAAATTACAAAATTTCCAATATTTAAAAAATAAAATTACGAAATTTCTAATATTTAAAAAAATAAATTACTAAATTTCTAATATTTAAAAAATAAAATTACAAAATTTCTAATATTTAAAAAATAAAATTACTAAATTTCTAATATTTAAAAAATAACATTACTAAATTTCTAATTACAAAAGTCTTGGAATTTTTTCTTATGTTTTCACAACAAACATATTTATTAAAGAAAATGTTTTTTTTTTGTCCAGAATTTATGTATTTCTTCTGTGTTTACAAATAATTTATTTATTTAAATTTCATAATACAAACGGATCCAGTATAGGATATTGGCGAAAAAATATCTTTTCATTATACGCCAAAGAAATCTGTTTCGCGAAAACATAGATCCGTTGCTGATAAAAAGTGTTTAACAATTTTATCGATAACTGTCGATTAAAATTAATCTGTGGACGTGGACGTAATGTAGCGTATTATAACGATTAATTATGTAATAAAAATCAAAAACACGAACAAAATAATTATATGTGGATATGAAAATCGAAAGCACAATGAAAATGACGCTATGCGAACGTAATCTAGCGAGAAGATAATGTAGTGGGGACTTAATTCCGAGGTTCACCGGACAGCACACTGCGAGTCTTCGGAGGTCTCGGTTATTATACCGTTATACCGTTTCAGTTTATTGCTCTCACCCTCTCCAAATCTAAGTTGTTTGACTTCCCGTTTTTTTTATACAGTCTCTTTCCACTCTCTCCCTCCATCCCCTGTATCTGTTTATTAATCGTAAAAAATAATTAAACTAACAATAAAACAGAAGATTGAAATAGTATATAATAAACAATAAAGAACATAACCAAAACTATTAATACTATTTAATCCATAGCTGAAAAGAAAAAAAGAGATACACCATGAGAGAGAGAGTAAGATATAACAAAATAGAGAGATAACAATATATATATATATATATATATATATATATATATATATATATATATATATATATATATATATATATATATATATGTGTGTGTGTGTGTGTGTGTGGGTGTGTGTGTGTGTGTAAAAACAAAAATCGAATAAAGGATAAGCTAATCAACAACTAGCAAAAATAAACTTCAAAACACATATTGAAAAGTTCTACTAAAATATTTCGATTGTTTAAAATACAATCATCATCAGTTCGTAGCAGAACTTTAATTAAAAACATAAAAGTTTTCAAATTTATACAAAGAACGCAATTCCATTTTTATTTTTACATTTTGTCTGAAACATTGTTCTTTTATTCCTCATATATATATATATATATATATATATATATATATATATATATATATATATATATATATATATATATATATATATATATATAATTGAATTGGAACACATACATTGAAGACTTTGCCAAGGCTGCCGCAAAGAAGGTTGGCTCTCTCTACCGTGCTAGTAAACTCCTTACACCTGACATTATCCTGTATCTCTACAAAGCCACCATCCGCCCATGCATGGAGTATTGTTGTCACATCTGGGCTGGTGCATCATCTACTAGTCTCTCCCTCCTTAACAAGGTCCAAAAAAGAGTTGCCAACCTAATAGGTCCCTCAATGTCAACCAAGCTCCAGTCCCTGTCCCATCGCCGCAATGTAGCATCCTTATGTTTGTTTTACAAATACTTCAATGGATTATGCTCCGATGAATTGGCTACTCTGGTGCCCCCTCGACGTAAATTCACTAGATTAACTCGACAATCAACTAAATCTCATTCATTCACTGTGGAGGTCCCCAGACGCCGGAGAGCCTTCTACTAAAATAGCTTCTTTCCTCGTACTGCTGGCTTCTGCAACTCCTTCCCTGCCCCCTGTTTCCCCGACAGTACCGACATGCAGAAATTTAAAACTAATTTAAACAGACATCTTGCTGCTCAGATCCCAATTTAGGCTGACTCCCCAACCTTCTCCCCTTTTCTTTTTCTCAGTAGCCCCTTACGTTTACAGTGGCGGCCTGCCTTGTTTGGGGTGAACCATGTTAATATATATATATATATATATATATATATATATATATATATATATATATATATATATATATATATATAGATATATAGAGAGAGAGAGAGAGAGAGATAGCGAACAGAAAGACTAATTTAGAATTTTATTTTTTTTTATTTAAGAAAGATTTAACTGGCTTTGCAAACTCATTTTTCCTGATTCAAACAATTTAACTCGATCTCAATGGGTGATTCAACGGGTCACATTTTTCTAGTATGAGATAAATCTAAAATCCTTTGCTTACACTTTTACCATAAAATCAATCTACCATCTCAATTTGTTGCCGTTTATATTATCTGAACCTTTTTTGAAAAAATTAATGTATGTCCGGATAAAACGTGACAGATATCCACAAAGTTGACATTTTCGAAATCGTCCATCTTTCGGACGTATACTATGTAAAGATTGAAACCCCCCCCCCCCGCCTATTCCTTAACGTAGAACCGACACGATATCTGCGGGGGGGGGGGGGTCGAATTGCTTCCCTTTTCCGTCACCTGTACGTTTTGCGCATGCGCGACGTGCAAAATAAAACACGAATTCTAAAAGCGTTCAAGTGACCTATTTTTAGTCAGATTTTATACTCTGTCTCTTCGGCTCAACGGTTAGTGAAAGAGAACGAAGACCGAGAGATTGATGGTTCGATACCCACCGACTTCTCAGGATTTTTTTAAATAGGAAGTCGCTCCAGACAAGGCATGACACCACTTGATGTAAAGAGCTAAAAAAATACTACTTCAAGGTAAAGAACTAGCCAACGATAACTGTTAGGTGGATAGATTCCGACACAGAAAGCAGCAATTCTTCCCCCTTTGTCAGAAACATCGCTCATGAAATGTGAGGACTAAGGGACAAAATAAGGGAACTTAGATATACATTAAAAGAGGGGGTGAGGCGGACGACCGGGGGAGACAGATATAGTACTTTTAATAGTACTATGTTACATTTTTGCCACGGGCAACGGGAAGAGGGGGCGGCTGAGAGGAGGGTGGGGGAGTGGGGACGGGGTGAGGGATTTGAGGGAGAGGGGGCGAGTTAAGGGGGCGACCGTGGAAAAGAGAGAATCTGACACTTTTGTCCCGGGCAACACCAAGTAACGCTTGCTATTTACATATAAAGGATACAAAATCCCTGTTTGTATGTCTGTCTGTTCA
This sequence comes from Sepiola atlantica, assembly GCA_963556195.1. Classification (NCBI taxonomy): domain Eukaryota; kingdom Metazoa; phylum Mollusca; class Cephalopoda; order Sepiida; family Sepiolidae; genus Sepiola; species Sepiola atlantica. Next base: position 11,044,374 of record OY744523.1, read on the forward strand.
CGCTTTCTCTGTCTACTGCAGCATTAAAACACATACAATTTATAAATCACCTGACTACGGGAATTATTTATAGCAACGAGAACAATGTGGGATAACAGTCTCCCCGTTTTTACGTTGATCGATTTTCATTCTAACACTAGATCTTGACTTCGGAACCAATCAAGAGTATGGGTGATAATTATCTTTTTATGAACCTATACAACAAGGTATTGAGGTTATTGTAAATACAAATTTAGAAAAGCATATCTAACGGTGCCGTATTCTCTCCTGGTGACCCGACATTATCTGGAAGCCGAACTGAAATACTTTACAAGTAAAAGCCGTCGATGAATAATGATTATATACAAGTCCACAAGGTAAGCTGGTTATCTCAAACAACAATATCTTCTGTTGTCCGCTCGCTTCGTAGCAAGTTTCGTTATTTTGAATACGTCACATTATTAATGCAATACCAATGTCAATGTTTACCGAAATTAAAATGGTTTCAATTTTATAGAAGGATGTGTCGTTGGCTAAGACTGACACACTGGTGTACCAAATTTGAATCCAGTTCATTTCACAGAAACACTTTCACCTAGGATGTTGGCAAACTTCCCGTAGTCCTTCTTTCTAGAAAGAATTCCCCCCTTGACAAGGTCCAAAAAAAGAGTCGCCAACCTAATAGGTCCCTCACTGTCAACCAAGCTCCAGTCGCTGTCCCATCGCCGCAATGTAGCATCCTTGTGCTTGTTTTACAAATACTTCAATGGATTATGCTCCGATGAATTGGCTACTCTTGTGCTCCCTCGACGTAAATTCACTAGATCAACTAAATCCCATCCATTTACTGTGGAGGTCCACAGATGCCAGAGAGCTTTCTACTCAAATAGCTTCTTTCCTCGTTTTGCTGGCCTCTGGAACTCCCTCCATGCCCCCTGTTTCCCCGACAGTACTAACATGCAGAAATTTAAAACTTATGTAAACAGACATCTCGCTGCGCAGATCCAAATTTAGGTTGAGCCCCCCCCCCCCTCTCAACCTTCTCACTTTTTTTTCTCAGTAGCCCCTTACGCCTACAGTGGCGGCCTGCCTTGTTTGGGATGAACTATGTTAAAAAAAAAGATACCAAAAATACCAATGCCCAACAATAGAATTATCTCATTCAAACAATAGAATTATCTCATTCAAACAATAGAATTATCTCATTCAAACAATAGAATTAACTCATTCAAACAATAGAATTATCTCATTCATACGAAATGAATGAATTAATTTTATAGAACATTAAGAAAATCTGACAAAAAGACATAATACTTAACGATGTGACTAAAATGATTCGCTTTGGCTTTTTATCTAGGAGAAAAGTGTAGTATCTGTTCTGATACTACCTTTCGCATTTTCTGTTCTGGGTCTATGAAGGAGAAATCTAATTAATTTTTGTTTTAATCCAGAGTGCCTCTTTGTGGGGAACTTGATTTTCCTCACATTAAAACCCGATCTTATATCTAACTCTACCCTCGTTGGGTTGGGGTTAGGGTTAGGGTTATGATTAAGGTTAGGGTTAGGGTTATGATTAAGGTTAGGGTTAAGGTTAGGGTTAGGGTAGGGTTAAGGTTAGGGTTAGGGTTACGTAAATAGGGACTTAAATGATATATTATAATTGTTTGAAATATTCAAACGAAGGTAGACCACGAATAAAAGCATGATAAAACAAAGAATGTCACTAATATCTACAAAAGTGGATGGTACAACTCTTATTAGCAGAAAGTGATCATAAATTACATTGGTTTCGTTGAGAGTTGCTGTTACATGTTGGAGGCGGAGGGAGTTACACGCGCACCCGGCACAAATGCTTCGGATTTACGTTTGTGTGTACCGGAAGACCTACGTGGTGCCCCACTCCAAAAAATGTACGCTAAGTGCTACACTCGAAATTAATGGCGATACAAATAAGTGTTCGCAAAAAATCTGCGCCGTCTGGATTAACTTAGGAAAAAAATCACTTTGTCTTCTCTTTGCCGACGCGGTGTTTTGCTTTTAGTTTTTACAGGAACAAAAAGTTTTCATAAACTTGAAGAAGTCATTTATTAAGAATCATTTTTTATATGTTTCTTATATATTTAGACGTCAGTGTTCATCTATATCATAATTTCTATAAATATAAAATATTCCTTTTTTTTTTGTTCTGGTAGGTGAAGTTACACCGCTTGGACTAGAGTTACCTACCTTGATCGGATCTTCTTCTTCTTCTTCTTCTTCTTCTTCTTCTTCTTCTTCTTCTTCTTCTTCTCCTTCTTCTTCTTCTTCTTCTCAATGGTTTTATGTTGTACGTTATATGGCAGAATCACGTTGACGCACTGATTCTCGTTTTCTCTTGAGAGTAGAAAGCGACTAACTTGTGTTTACTTTCGGCAACCTCGTAACTTTCGCTTCCTTTATTTTGTCCTTCAGTCCTCACATTCTGTGAGCGATGTTTCTGACAAAGGGGAAATAATTGCTGTTTTCTGGGTAGGAATCTATCTACCTAATACTTATCTTCGGATAGTTTTTGACCTTGAAGTGGTATATTTTTTAGCTCATTACATCAAATTGTTTCATGCCTTGTCTGGAGCGATTTCCATAAAATAAAAATATCTACTGGGAGGGTAAGAATAGATGTTAGTTAAGGGGGGGGGGGGAAAGAACTCTCCCGTGTGATCCAGTCAAGTGTAATCAAGTCTGGCAGTTTCCGTTGGGAGTGAAGAACAAACTCTTTGAGAATGTTCTCGATTGACTGGTCATCAGTCTCGCACACGGAACTAGGGTACTCAATACATCTTAGTTTAAACATAGCAACCCATAGGGGGTCATTTTCCGTTCTTAAACAGTTGCTGTAGCCAGTCAGTAAAGGGGCGTAGTCATCAGATGGGCGAGGTTTACCAGGTGGTTGGATGTAATGGCGTAAGACCGATGTAGATGTTGACCACGTGGTTGACATACGAAGGTGCATTGAACCGGCTTTATGAAACACAGCGGCGAGCAATTTTTATAATGAAGATAGATCTAGTTTTGATTGCTGAGAGCGGGGGTCAACAAGTTTGGTAAAGGTGTCAACCGATTGGATCGCCGGCCCCTTCATAGATTAGTATCGTTGAGTACTAAGTGACCCCGCTTATGTTCTGACCTATTAACAACAATGGTAAGGATAGAACAACAAGAGGCGTGGGCGGGATACCTATGTATACTTATTTGCAGGCATTCTAGCATGTTTTAATGAACACAATCGCTTGCATGTTTACAGATTTCAATTGAACTGAATCTCAATGGATTTGCTAGTCATGGGAGATTTCTGCTTGAAACACGGTTTTCTATACACAGTTACAGCGTCTAAATTAGTACCCATTTACAATATATATATATATATATATATATATATATATATATATATATATATATATATATATATAGTGTACGTATTATTTTTGTTTTCTAGATGTTGATCCAATGAAACTCTAATGTTTATAAATAAATGCAAAGCTGTTTTTTAATACAAATTTCTATTAATAAAAACATTATTGGTTACATATGTGCATACATGTTTCAGCTGCGCCCTTTCTGAGAGCCAGCTTCCTCAGACCTTTAAAAATGGCAGCTGTAACATATATCTACATATGTAACTAATAATTTTTGTATAAATAAAGATTTATATTAATTAAACCATTTTAAGATACATTTCAAGTGGTGAGGGACAGCGAGAAAGCAAATAACAAAGCAGACAACTATGTCAGACTTACCCCACCGCCTACAATAAATTCAGAAGACATCTACTTCATAATAAAATGCCATCGCTGTGAAACAGGTATTATTAAAAATGTGGGAGAGTTCAAGTGGCCAAGGGAGATAATTGTATTTTTATTCTATCACAGATAGTCAATGGTAGATAAATATGAATTTACCAATAATAAAAGATAATTCACTTACTTGGCCAAATCAAATCTTTTCAAATGTAAGAATTATTAAAAAAAAAACGTATTAAGTTATTTAGCAAATACTTAAAAAATAAAATTACTATTAGTAAATTCATGATTTATGATAACTTGTGATCTAATTCTATTTTACTATAACTTGTAATCTAATTCTATTTTACTATGACTTGTGATCTAATTCTATTTTACTATAACTTGTAATCCAATTCTATTTTACTATAACTTGTAATCTAATTCTATTTTACTATAACTTGTAATCTCATTCTATTTTACTATAACTTGTGACTTAATTCTATTTTACTATAACTTGTAATCTAATTCTATTTTACTATAACTTGTGACTTAATTCTATTTCACTATAACTTGTAATCTAATTCTATTTTACTATAACTTGTGACTTAATTCTATTTTACTATAACTTGTAATCTAATTCTATTTTACTATAACTTGTGACTTAATTCTATTTCACTATAACTTGTGATCTACCAACTTGAATTTACTATTGCATGTTTCAGGGAACGAAGATGCCGGTCAGTTTTACAACTTTTAGAAGCAAAAACAACAGTGTAATAGACAAAGAAAACGATGAACACGGTAATTACGTTAAATAAACAGATAACCAGTTTTCGCGGCCATAACAATACAACCTGCGTTTAATGACTAGTTAACAAATCATTGTGGCTCGTGTTTGTCCTTAAAAGCACATTTTTGTGTCCTGTTGGGATTTTCTATTGCTCGTAATCTACCACCAGGATTTTACTACATCAAAATTCTATTTTTCTTGAAGATTAACTGGTAAATTTTTACTATCTTACCCGGCGCAGTATACCCCCTAAAAAAGTTCAAATTCTACTTTTTTTGTGTAAATACATTTAAACAGCCTAAAAGAATATCAGCAAAGAAGGAATTTAAATTAAAAAAAAAATATTTAAGATTTTAGAGTGGGGATCACTTTCCTTTATAAATTTAACGTAAAATGAGCACCCATTTGCTGGCCACTTAGCGTAAAACGAGACATGTAAACTGAGCCGGGTAACAAAAATACCGATTAACTTGCTATTAAGATCAGAAGTGATGACCCCCTTGGGGTTATTTAAGGAAAGCTTATACACAAAGCAATTAACTATCGTGAGCCAAGGGGTTCGATTGGTTTAGGTTCGTCCATTCACAGACGGTGTCTATCCATCTTTTCTTTTGTCTACCTTTCAACCGGCTTCCTTGCATTATGCTTTCAACGCATATTTTGCATAGACCTACACTGAAACGCTTAACGTGAACAACCAATTGCGAGACTTTACCTTTAATGACAAAGGACATTGATGGAATGTCACAGAGTTTTCGCAACTCTGCGATACTGATGTGATCAGATAGTTTATGATCAGTAATGAAGCGCATGATGTGAATTTGGAAAGTTTCTACTTTCTGAGATAGTTTTACAGTTCAGTTGACACATTTAAGTTCGTATAAACTACAGGAAGAACATATGTGTTATAGATTTTCGCTTTGATTTTGTATGGTATGCGTTTAGAAGTTAAGGTGGTTTTGTTATTTGTGAAGGCGGTCGAACCTAAACCGATTCTGTGATTTACAGCTGTTTGTCCGTCGTTTTCTTGTGTAGTATACATAAACCATGTTACGTAGATACACGGTGTGTATTATTTGTTGATGCATGAAAATGTGACGTCAGTTTAAAAATACTAAAAACAAAATGGTGGATGATAATAAAACAGTACTTAAAAGTAGCAGAAAGCAAAGCGGAATCGCAAAAACTGGTCGGACGCATCGGCCCTTGGTCTCCCCCTTGTAGTGACTTTCACTAGCTTGTTTACTCTTATTTACCCCCCCTGCCGCGAGAGCAGACTTAGACTCAAGGTTGGTTTTTAATGTACGGAAAATACAGCTCCCCCCCTCCTAAAAAAAAGAGACATCCTTGATTGTTACATGACTTAACTTAGGTGAAAATTGTTCGTCCGTCATTTCTAGTGCACCGGAAACCAGCGCCATTTTGTTTTTGTTTTCTATCCGCCCTTTGTGTCACCTGATTGTATCGGCAACTGATTCCGCCAGAACACAGAGGCACAGTCAAGGACAGATTCTAATCAGAAATAGCGCTTGGTAATGGGATAATCGACAACCAAGGAAACTCGTGTCGATATCGTTCGTTTAAAGTTTTACGTCTCGAAGTATATTTTCCGCGTAGTTTTTTACCGGAAGTGAGAGGTATAACACACCCATTAGAAAAAAAAGTAGGAGGAAGAAAAAGGAGTGGGAGGAATAGAGGAGGAGGAAGAGGAATAGACGAACTTCATATTTATGGAAGGGAATTTTCACACTCAAACTAAAAAGTCGCGTGATTTCACCTAATAAAATTATTCGTCTGCCAAAGAGGTTAACTTAGTGCACAAGACATTTTCATACATACTCCAGACACATATACACACACGCACGAACGCTCGCACACGCGCACACACACACACACATGCATGCACACACACACACACACACACACACACACACACACACACACACACACACACACACACACACACACACACATGCATGCACACAAACACACACAAACACACACACACACACACATATATATATATATATATATATATATATATATATATATATATATATATATATATATATATATATATATATATTCTACTACAGAGTGGTGGTCATTTTTAAGGGTTCAGCCATTGCATTGTTTATATGTGCGTTCGTTTTGCTCGCATGGTAAGAATGTACCGTGGTTTTAGCAGCAAATATACCCATCCCGGGCGTGATTGCATCAGGGAGATCGTTTATGACGACCAATAATAATAAAGGTCAAAGTATCCGCTCCTGGGGCACACACAAACACACACACACACACACACGCACACACACACACACACACACACACACACGCCCGCACACACACACACACACACACGCCCGCGCGCACACACACACACACACACACACACACACACACATATGAATGTGATGTTTTGGGTGTGCTGCCATCGAGAACGACTTTGATTTTTCTTTTAGCTAGGAAGGATCTACTCATATTAAATATTCGCTAATTAATACCGTACAAATTAATTTTCCCAAGAAAACCTTAATTCGAGACTTTGTCGAAGCTTCACCTACTTCATCCAGTGCATGGTATATGCGTTTAGAGATGTCCGTTAGGGTAACCGCAGTAGAACGGGATTGCCTAAATCTATACCATTGGTCAGAATGAAATTCAGCATTTCCGAGGTGGTGGGCTATCGCAAGATTGATTAATGATTTAAAAGTTTTAACGATGAGAGGACGGAGACTGATGGGGCGATAATTTTGCGGGTCAGTTCTTTGATCAGAGTTGTTTAAAACTGGTACCACCGAGGCAATTTTCCAGTTATCAGAGAAGCAAGATTTAGCAAGGTATTTGTTATAGAGTTTGGAAAAGACAGGGGCCAGCTCAGCAGAGCATTTTTTATTACTATAGCAAATCCGTCTAATGTCCACACTTTTGAATATTCAATTATGTTAATTTTGAAATATCGATATATTTATCTATCTAGCCCTAAATTCAAACTTAGATAACTCGCTTTTATTTGCTTATTAATAATAATGTTTTACTAGCGGGACCCGTGTAAATTACACGGAATTTTTACATTTTAAATTTTTTATTTTTTACTTACACCGTGTTGTGTTCGTTTTTTTAAAAATTATTTCTTGAAAATAAAACTGAAAAAGTTGACGAAGTTATCGTCTGCCACACTGACCCTAACTCTAACGACGGGGTCAAAGTTAGCGCGGGTCCTAATGTAACAAAGCACCCTCTATTTGTTAGTTACGCTTGCTTTATTATGCGCCCCCTTCTAGATAAGACTGAAATAATCTTTTAAAATGGTAACTCGTGTACGATGGACACTGCGCATATCTACTAAAAAAGGTTGATATGCCATCCGTTCACCAAAAAAAATAAAAAAATAAAAAAAATAATAATACTGGCCCTCTCTACAACCAAAAGAAAACGTAATTAAATAGACAATGCCCTTAAAAACGCCAAAATAAAAAACAAAAAATAGTTTTAAGTTTAAAGCAACACAAAAAAGTACTTTTTAACCAGGTGAGTAGCATACAAAGATTCGGAAGGTCGTTGCTTTTGATGTAAGCATGACACACAAAATCACACACGCTATTGTATTAATATGTGTCTTCCCGGTCGTCCCCTTCCTACCTCTCTACCCCTTCCTCTTAAAATGTAGAAAAACAATCTTAGAGGTTGGTTGGGATCGAACTATAAACCAGTCGGGCCAAAGTAAAAAAATAATATGTCGCTAACCGTTACGCCAAAGAGAATTACTTGAAACTGATTCGAAAATTAGGCTTATTGAATGTTTTTCAAAATCTAGGTGCGGCACGCATGCACAGAGATTTTGCCGGAAGCGTGACACACGAACACACACGCTATCGTATTAATATATAGATAACAATTATTTTTTAATCTTCATGTAAAAAAAAATGAGTAAATACTATTTTGATCACCTAACTTACTTACAGTGAAGTGGGTTCTTTTCTTATTTTTTTCTAAATTGATAGTCTAATATTTATTTTTTGTTAAATAAAATCATTATTTTATATTTTCCCTGTGAAACACCAGACCATGGCTAAATTATATTTAAATCATCTAAATTACTTACAGTGAAATCGTTTTTTTTTCAGATTTTCTTTTTTCAGAATTGATATTCTAATATTTCTATTTCAATTAAATAATGTTTTTATATCCCACCACCCCGGGCAACGCCGGAACGGGTTCAGCTAATATAGAGATCTCATTTTGCAACTCTGCCATTCCACTTAGAGGCACGAGTATCTTTTGTAACATTCAGCAAATAAATTTGTTACTTCTTCATAAATTTAGCTCATGGTTTTTACTTGGCATGAGAGTATTTGTTACATCACTGAGACGAGATCAAACAAAACCTTTGGACCGGCACAACGTATGGGATGATTACGGCCAAGTGCAGTTAACGCACGAAAAAACAAACGCACATACGCCCATGTTCACACCCGATTTGGGTCTTCAATCTCGTCGGGTTTTCTTGCGTTTTATTTATAAACGTTTTCTCCGATAGCGGCATAATACGCACTAACGTGGCTGAGTGTCCTCCACGACCTACCATCTTGACCCAAAATGTTCTCCTGCTTTATGTCCATGTTTGTCCATTCACAAACGTTGCCTATTCATCTTTTCTTTTGTCTACCTTTTGACCTTTCGATTTGTGTCATTCGCTTATCTCGGCATTGTGTCCAGTTGTTTTGGAATTCTTCTTACCATTATAATCTGCTAGTGTCGACTCAGGAGAGGAATCGTTCAGGATTGCGCAACCCTGGCCTCACTATTACACGCGTAGGCACCATTACAGGGAGTATCCATTATCTTTCGAAACTGAATGGAGGCCATATATATATATATATATTTTTTAAATTTTTTTATTTTGAAATATTATTAATATGAAACTAAATATAATAAAATAATACAAATACATAAAACTATAAATCACCTAATAAGTAATGTAATAGATTCGTCCGAACAATATAAAATACAGCAACTTTTTTTTGTGAATAACGGATAGATTTTCTTAGACACAGACGAACAACACAGATAAGATTGACATTTTTTAATAACAAAATAAGTTAGCAAAACATTTATCTGCAACAAAACTTAAGTCTAATATACGGAACGTTTTTGTTCTTGTATTTTTAAGAGAAGTGGGGTCTGATCAACTCTGCTGGGAAGCCATGAGATAAAATACTGTTTTGTTTTTAAATTCCCGAAACAGTTTTTCTATGGTAAACAACTGATGATCCTTTAAATAATGTTAAGACTGCCGTAAGTTCTTGGAAGCAAACTAATATAGTGACTATAAAAAGTGAATTGACTTACAAGAAAAGTGATTTTCCACTGAAGGACTTGGGACTTAAAGTGTTTGTTTTTTTTGTTTTTTTACATATAGTTTTAATGGTTGAAGAACTTCCGAGACTATAAATATATTAGACAACCCGTGACCCGTTGAGTCACAACCGCTGCCATTATTTGTTCAACTTTGGTTTCATTCGTAAATTCATAAACGGTGATATATCTGATAAAACATTCTTCTTACATAACTAAAAAGTAATAAGGCTTTACTTTTATATTATTCTTATGGATAATATAGAATAGGGTTAGGGTTATGGATAATATAGAATAGGGTTAGGGTTATGGATAATATAGAATAAGATTAGGGTTAGGGTTATGGATAATATAGAATAGGGTTAGGGTTAGGGTTATGGATAATATAGAATAGGGTTAGGGTTAAGGTTAGGGTTAGGGTTAGGGTTATGGATAATATAGAATAGGGTTAGGGTTAGGGTTATGGATAATATAGAATAGGGTTAGGGTTAGGGTTATGGATAATATAGAATAGGGTTAGGGTTAAGGTTAGGGTTAGGGTTAGGGTTATGGATAATATAGAATAACCTTTTATGGTGTGTAGAGAACACTGTGTAAATTAACTGCAAAGAAAGCGTCACTCTTTCTCTAAATTCTCACAGGACATTAAAAAACTATTCAAGAGTGGTTTAATCAATACAAAGCGAAAAAGGGTGAGAGAAATACGTAGATAAGTGAGAGATGGGTGACGTGTATAGAAACACATAGAGTTATTTGTTCAGTTAATTACAAATTAGAAAAATTGAAATGTTTTTTCACACATAATTCAATGACAGCCTGAAAAAAATCATCCATTCGTTAAAGTCTTAAATAGATCGTATCTCGCACTCGAGATTCTAACTAGCCGATACGTACTGAAGCAAGGCAGTCAACACGGAAGTTAACCAAATTTCTATCTAAGTTTGTGCATATTTAAACTCAACTTGTATTTTGTATTTTAATTTTTAATTTTTTGTCGTGTATTTATTTCTATATTTTTAAATTATTTTCCCTCTGCCTTTTATTAATACATAATTATTTAGCTTCCCCTTCCATGTGGCTCTCATTCGCCCTACTGTCCAGAGAAATGACTGTCAAAGTACACCCAATGATTTGAAACGACGCATAAGTATTTCGACCATTCTTGTCTCTGGGCAAACGAGAGATAAATGTTTAAAGAAGATTGGTATACGCCTTATGCTTTAAATTTACCATATTTTACCTATTATGAGAGGTAAACCTATCT
>OY744523.1:11060522-11098022 GCA_963556195.1 Sepiola atlantica
TTAGAGATATTATACACCCATCTTTTAGAAATATTATACACCCATCTTTTAGAGATATTATACACCCATCTTTTAGAGATATTATACACCCATCTTTTAGAAATATTATACACCCATCTTTTAGAGATATTATACACCCATCTTTTAGAAATATTATACACCCATCTTTTAGAAATATTATACACCCATCTTTTAGAGATATTATACACCCATCTTTTAGAAATATTATACACCCATCTTTTAGAAATATTATACACCCATCTTTTAGAGATATTATACACCCATCTTTTAGAAATATTATACACCCACATTTTAGAAATATTATACACTCATCTTTTAGAAATATTATACACCCATCTCCTCCACAAAATCTACATATCCGTTCTCTTGCAACATTTATTTCCTCACGAACATTGTGAAATGCAATATGAAGGTGCATTTGAGAAAGCAGTATCTTCATCTTGAAGACTTTACATGGTACTTTTTCTCCGTCATTAGTTCAAATGAATGTATAGTTCCCAATAACAAGTACCAACTTTTCATTAAGAAAATACAGAGACATGTTTTCGGGAAGCGGGAGGGCTCATGGATATTTAGGGGTCTATAGTAAAGCAATTGATGCCTGCCACCTCAACAGCAGATCCCATGAAAGTTCCATCCCAAAATAAAGAGTCATCAAATTCTTTTACTTGCAGAATTTCGACGTTGATCGTTACATGTTGTTGCTGTAATTCCCCTTGTGGCAGGAATTGTATTTTATTTTCGCCGCTGTTTATTTTCCAAATGTTTCCCACTTTGGGTGCATCATTGTTATTAATAACGATCGGATCATCAAGAGAGACAATATTGTCTACATCCACACATGTTGTAAGACTTTGCTGAATCAGTCTAAGGCAGGGGCGGGCAACCTTTTCAGAGTGAGGGCCAGAGGAGACTTTTGGAAGGAGTTGCGGGCCGGAGTGAAAAACGAAATCTCAGAATTACTATATTTTGTTTAGATGAATAAATTGTACAAAAATTACATTGAACACTCCACAAATCTCATATGTTTTCTCAAGAGACTTCTTTATGTGATGTTATAAAAGGCGCCGACGAAGAGCCATTTTGGAATCATAAAAAATAATGACGGGGGAAGTAGCAAGTTCATCCAGCATTCGTTGACACTCCTCACATAATTTCTGTTTTATGCCCTTTCCTCGTCTCTCGTTTCCTCTTTGCCTCTCTATTTCTCTTTTTCTATTTTTATCTCAGGCCAAGGATTTGAAATTAATAGTTAAAGAAAAATTAAATATACATGCATCATCGCTCGCTGATATTTATACATTTTTAACCCACTGTAAATCTTAATTGAAACCTACTTTTACGTCTATGTCACAAAATGAGATGAGTTTTACTGGGAGGTCCGCGGGCCGGATTGCAATAATAAAGCATAGCAGGGTGGCGGGCCGGACGCTAAGCCTTCGCGGGCCGGATGTTGCCCGCGGGCCGGAGGTTGCCCGCCTCTGGTCTAAGGCGATCATGAGACAAAGGATTTTAAGCTGTCGTCGTCGTCGTCGTCGTCGTCGTCGTCGTCGTCGTCGTCGTCATCATCATCATCATCATCATCATCATCATCATCATCATCATCATCATCATCATCATCATCATCATATTATTATTATTATTATTATTATTATTATTATTATTATTATTATTATTATTATTATTATTATTATTATTATTATTTCCTCTGGGATTAATGTAATATTGGATTTTATCTGGTCCCCAATATTTGAGTTATTTAAAAATAAGCCCCACACCCCATAATTTTTAATCATCTACTTTGTCAAAATTATCAAATTTTAATTTTCCTTAATTCCACCATCATGCCTTTTCTATTAACTTTTAATCAATACATCAAGTCATTTCAGAATTTTATCCGTTCAACTGTGACATGCAAGTAGATGCAATGGAGTTCAAAAAATAACCAATTGCTAATTAGAGTAATGTTATTTATTGTCTAAAAGTAAGAACTACAAGAGTTAAATTAAAATAAAAACATTACAGGGTACTCACTTGGTTACCTCATTTTAGGAATGACACACCCTTTAGACGTACCAGGTACTTTTTACGATATCACATTTTTCCCTTGAGGGACCTACCCATTTCTTGCCAGCATACATGTTAGTGAACTAAACGTTTACCCCCACCCCGCCTGGGTGGAAGCACTTCGTGAAAATTAAAATACATTCCATTTTTTGTGAAATTTCAACAATAGGTATTAGACAACAATTGATACATATTCTCGAAATTTCAGTTTCTTTTGCGTATTTTAATACGTGAGTCGAGCTAGGTAGTAAGTTATGAAAATATATTTATGGCAATTAGGCTACACAGAGACGATTACGGGGATGAAACCCGGAAGGCTCTGTGTAGCTTAATTGCCATAAATATAGTTTCATAACTTACTATATATATATATATGACAACAGAAGCTAAAGAGAGCCAGATGGCTAAGTCCTTCTGTGCTTGAAACCGACGGTACGAATGTTGTACTAATTTTTCTCTACCAAAAATAAATAAATATATATATATATATATATATATATATATATACACACATGTATATATATATATATATATATATATATATATATATATACATACATATATATATATATTAAAGTATTTAAACATATTTATTTATTAAATAATGAGTATATATCTATATATCTATATAAGTTAAAAGACGACAATATAAGTAAAAATAACTTACTTTTATTAGCTATTTTAAAATTTATTAGAATAATACAAACATTTTGGAATAATCTTGTGCTTAAAATAAAATGGCCTTATTATAAGAATTGTTAATATTATATCGTTGATTGATAATTAAAAGGAAAACAACCTTCTGTTTTTGCATTTGATAGTGACCCAGAATGAAATATCTCTCCTGACGGTATATGCCCACTGTCAAGTGAAAAAGTACATTTACTCTGTCCAATCGAATCACTGCTATTTTTAACTGAAAGGACCCCAAGTCCCCATACTCCCACCAGATGACTTCTCTCCCCAACCTTCCCTGCTTATAACCGATAAGAAGCCCCCCAAGGTAAGTAGAACGAACGAAAGAAAAAACGACCCCAAATGAAATGGTTGGGGTCCCGTCGACCTTAGCATGACGCCGTAAAATGGCAGTAAAGTGGATGACTGTACCGATTTTATTTATTGGGGGTGGGAGGTATGAAGCGGATTATTGCCGCGTAAGGTTGGTAGGCCAAGAGGGTCATTTAGGGGTCAAGAAAGACCCTCAAAGGTTTTACACGTCCGTCGTTGCAACAGCGGCGACGAGTAAGAGTGATTGTTGCTTTGCTCGGGACTTCCGTCTGATGCTGCAGCCATTTAAATCTTGCGTCTGTGCAGATAGGCTGGTGGTGGTTGGAGGGATAATGCAGAGAAGGAAACTGTATACGCCCACGCGTCTATGTGTGTGCGTAAGTGTGTGCGTAAGTGTGTGTGTATGTGTATGCGTAGAAATATGCGAACGTGGGACTCATTTGACGACCAGGCAATGAAATCTCGATATTAAGAAAAAAAGAAAGTATATTACTACTTGTTTCCTGTGTCTGTGTGTGTGTTTCTCGCCTCTACGTAATCTACGCATTATTATTCTTTTAAATTTTACTATCGATCGATTACTTAGTGAAATGCTGATATAAAAAAATACAGTAGCGTTAAGGGTTAACGCGATTTAAAAAAAAAAATCCCATTAAAACAAATTAATTACGAAATAAAATATAACAGAAAAAAGAAAGGGAGCAATTTTAATCTTTTGTTAATAGGTGAAGAAATGAAAAGACTGAAAAACTTCATGAAGCTTCGACATTTTAAAGGAATTTGGAAGCATTTAAATACCGTCGAATATAAAGTCATTCATTACCGACTTTAAAATTCAGAGAAAATGCTCACGTAGCTATCTATGCATTTCTATCGCTACTCTAACTCTATGTTGATTCAACCACTCTCTAATGTGTCTTTTTAGCGTCGTCATCTGTTTTACATACGATAAATACACACCACAAAGAAGTATGTAAATTAGATGGCAAATTAATAAGTCTCTATATACTTCTATATAAGAATAATAAAGAATAATAACACTTATAACAACAACAACAACAACAACAGCAATAATACTACTAATAATACTGATGATGATGATGATGATGATGATGATGATGATGATGATGATGATGATGATATCGAAGTAAAAAACAACTAATTAGTTATGCAAGAAGAATATCTTAAAAATGATGTTACAGTTTAAGAATTTTCCAGTGAAATCAAAGTGCAATAAATAATGGTAGTGGATGTGACCCAACGGGTCACAGTACGTCTAGTATCCTCTACTCCATAACGAAGACAAATATGTATTTATCTGTATCCATAAAAATATCCATCCTGTCACGCAAAAGTTAGCGAGAAAAAAAAACTGCCGGACGAAACCATTTCAAGTGTTTAGGGATAGGGAGAAAGCAAATATCAAGTCAAACAACCCCTTCCGTCTGAAATTAATTCGGGGAAAAATCATTCATCTTATTTCCATAATGAGGCGTTTCCTTATTCTTTTTTCCTTCTTTCTATACCGATTATTACGTTTTTGTTTTTGTCTTTCTTTTTACTTTAAAAAAAAAAACTTTCGAGTGTAAGGTATTTTCTTTTTTTCTTTCTATTTAATTTCACCGATTGAGATGTTCTTTTATATGCATATAAATATCAGTGCGAACACTAGCGAAGCAGAGTCTTTCCCTCATTTTTGACGGAAGGTGTACACTCAGATATATATATATATATATATATATATATATATATATGGAACAAAACTTAGATCTAATATACGGAACGTTTAGGTTCTTGTCTTTTAAGGGAAGTGGGGTTTGCTCAATTCTGCTGGGAAGCCATGAAATAAAATACTGTTTTGTTTTTAAATTCCCGAAACAGTTTTTCATGGTAAACAACTGATGATCCCTTAAATAATGTTAAGACTAGCGTGAATTCTTGGAAGCAAACTAATATAGTTACTGTAAAAAGTAAATTGACTTACAAGAAAGTGATTTTCCACCGAACGACTTGGGACTAAAATGTGTTTTTTTTAATATATAGTTTTAATGGTTGAGCAACTTCCGAGACACACACACATATATATATATATATATATATATATATATATATATATATATATATATATATATATATATATATATATATATATATATATATTATGTGTGTGTATTTAGGCAGCATTTTCTTATTTATGCAAACATTGTTAAAAAAAAAACAGAATTTGTCTGTTTAATTTTACCTTTTTTTATTTTTTCAATTTTTCAGATGGTCTTTTAGTATTAAAATAAATAAAAATATTAATAAATGTTCCACGGGTTTCACGAGCGTTTTCGATTTTTCGTCGAATCATCCTCAGGTGTCAAAAGCAAATAAAAAAAAGCTGGGTTCTATATGGGTTCTACAAAAAATGTATATTTTTTATAATATCCGAAAATGTTCCAAATTGCAAGCTCAGTGAAGTTGCATTACAAGCTTCACAGCATATATATATATATATATATATATATATATATATATATATATATATATATATATATATATATATATATATATATATATATATATAATTTAATTTGAAAATAGCTTGTTGGGACGTCAGAACCTTATTGGATCGTTATGGTTCTGACCGACCGGAGAGACGAACATCGCTTGTTGGACAATAACTTTTACGTTTCAACATTGATATTGCAGCCTTGTCAGAGACAAGATTGTTGGAGGAGGGTAGTCGTGTAGAGGAGGGCTCTGAATATGTAATTTACTGGATCGAGAAACAGGAAGGCGAACGACACGACCCTGGCGTACGATTTGTTCTTAAGAAATGGGCTGTTTCTAAATACGAGAATCTTCGTTGTGGTTTAAATGAGCGCATTATGATTTTACGTTTGCCTCGAGCTGGTCAGCGATATGAAACTCTTATTTCTGTCTATGCTCCTACATTTGACAGCCCACCTGAGCTAGTAGAGTCCTTTTATGAAGATCTTATTGAATAGCCTGAATGCCTACATCTGTCTGTTTATGCTTCCTGAGAGTCAATGTGGCTTTAGAAGAAATAGGGCTACCACTGACATGATCTTTACGGCGCGTCAAATGGAGGAAAAGTGTATTGAACATCAGGTCTTTATTGATCTGACGAAAGCGTTCGATACAGTTGATCGGGATGCACTGTGGAAGGTATTGGGTAAGTTGGGATGTCCTCCTAACTTTGTTGGACTCCTTCGTGCGCTGCACGACAACGTGAAAGCACGTATCAACAGCGGTGGTTGTATCTCTGAACCATTTGCAGTTGACAATGGTGTTAAACAGGGTGATATACCTGCACTTACTTTGTTTTCCATCTATTTTGCTGTAACTCTGTCGTTGACTTTCACTAACTGTGACAAAGGTGTGTATCTTCGATTTCGCACATCGGTTCGGTGTATAACTTACAGCGTTTTAAGACTTTGTCAAAGACATTCTTCACTGTTGTTCAAGATTTGCTCTATGCAGATGATGTGGATCTCGTGGCTCACTCGCAGAATGATATGCAGGATATCATGGATAGCTTTGCATGGGCGTCTCACAATAACCCTGGACCAGACAAAGGAAATCCGTATCAGAAACCGGATATATTTGTTGAAGGCCTATGGTTGATCGTTTTATGTATCTGGGTAGTGCTATTTTGAGGAACGGGTCGTCGGATGCTGAAATAGATGGACGTATTGAACGGACTGGTGTGTCTTTTGGTCAGTTGGAGAAGCGGGTTTGGGCACCACGTGATGTCAGGCTGGAAACTAAGATCTCTGTGTATGAGGCCTGTGTGGTATCAACTTTGTTATATGCTTGTGAAACATGGACCACTTACAGAGCTCATATTTGCCTACTGGAGCGTTTTCCAGCCTTAGGCACTTGCTTAACATCCGTTGAGATAGCTTTATCTCTGATACCGAAGTGTTGGAACGAGCTGCTGTTCCAAGCATCGAGTCTCGTATAATGAAACGCAGACTTCGTTGGGTTGGTCATCTTATTCGTCTTACTGATGACAGACTGCTCAAACAGGTGATCTATGGGAAACTAACTTGGAATACTCGCTCACAGCGTAAGCGATTCAAAGATTGTCTCAAAGATGATTTGAAGTGCTTTGCAGTTAATGTTGGAGGATGGGAGGGGGTGACATGCAGATAGGTCAAGGTGGAGGAAAGCGATTTTTGAAGGCAGCAAGCTTTTTGAAAAGAATAAAATGAAACACCAGCAGCAGATGAGAGCATCATGGAGGAAACATGGAACACCTAAGGGGCCAAGCTTGCAATTTTGTAACTATGTCACGTGCATGTTTGTTGAATCACCAACGAGTGCATGTTTTGCAAAATCAAGCACGGACAAGAAGTGGCTTCATCTATCGCATCCCCTCAGATCATCACATCACCTGCCTCATCTGTGGTATGGTCTATAGAAGTGTGGTAGGCTTGAAGAGCCACATCCGCGCCTCTCACTGGGAACCTTTACACTAATATCACATCGATACGGCAAAAGTGGTCATATTCAAAATCGAATAGACAACCACCATATATATATATTATTGGTCCATTCCAATGACCAAAACCTTTAATCTGTTCATTCATTTTCTTTATTTTCATATTTTGTCGAACGACCACAACCATAGTTTTCTTCAGTTATTCCAATATTTTTACCCTCATATATCAGCGAATACCAATAATTTCACATTGTCTTACAGGCAAACAAACTTCTCTTAATATGTTTATATTGCATTTTTTAATTTTTATTTTTTCCCAAATTAATGTTTTCTATACATTTTACTGCGAAACGCGCGTAGGATGTTTAGAAAGCATTAATTGTCTGGCACAATTTTGACGCCGTACAATCGATATTCAAAAGTTATTTTGAAGCCCTTAAATTATTAATTTGAAAGTAATTTCTGGTTAGACATAATGTTCATGAGAAAAGAATAAAGTATTATGGTTCATTCGTGCTCCTATTTTTTCCTATAAAATAAAACTCCGATATTGGTTGATAATCAATTTTTTAGAAGAATGGAAAACCATTATTAATCTAAAACATTTTTATTTACAGTATTTTTGTACATTTATCTTGGTTTACAAATACTTTAACTTTCTTTTTTCGCTTGGCTCCGTTCAACGTAACGGTGCTTCTAAAAAGTTTGAACCAAACTAAACTGACTTTTGCTGAGTGAGATTTACGTAAACAGCCGGATAAAGCCGAGTCAAACCGAACCGTCGTCAAACAGTAAAAAATATAAATAAATAAAAATAACAAACAACAACAAAAAAAAACACTCACCTGAATGTATTTAAAAAAGGATTTATTTTGGACGACGGTAAACAATGAAACAATTTCTGTATTTTCCCCGACCAACATGCTTAGTCATTTAAAAAAAAAACTCGTCCTTTTGTTTGTTAGTTTTTCAAAAGAGTCTCCGTCGTCCGCAAACAGTCAATTAGTACATAGTTTAGGGTTAGGTTGAACTAAGTTAGGGTTAGGTTAGGGTTAGGGTTAAAAATAACAGTCTTCCTCTGTACATGTTTTTCTTTCATGCGGACGATTTGTGTTGCTAAATTTTTTTCCTTGCCAAAATTCAATTACTCCTTCGGGAAACTGGATTGCCTTTGGTAACACGCTTAAATTTATTTTAGGTTTGATTATTTCACGCTTGACGTTGTCTTCTATTGTCGTCTGCCAGCATTTTTTTTTTCACGGCTTCTGATTCGAAAAACGATTTGTTTGTTTGCGGCTAGTTCCGGAATTCTGCTTCGACAAAAATCGGTTTAGTTTGATTCAAATTCTGTAGAAGTACAAACATAACATATAACTGTCCGTGTTGAAACGCAGGTTTACATTGTGATGCCATTATAGATCCATATAAATCATACGTATACAGATTCAAAGGATTTCAGAATACATGGTGATGTCATAATATATCTTCACTCTATTCCGTACCTCTCTTTCCCCCCTCTATCTCCCCTTTCTCTCTTTCCCCCTTCTCTCCTTTTCATTCTTTCTCTCACTTTCTCTCTCTCCAAGTTTATTTTTCTCTTCTTTCTCTCTTGTTTATCTCCCTTTTATTCATCTACATCATTCAATTCCTGTAACCACTTCGCTTATAATTAACCCCTTTCTTACGTTATCCGCTTTTGCATTCTGTAAAACATTCAAGCACAAGTGAAGTTTGTACGGTGACAAGCAAACAAGACACAACATCTTCAGAGTTTTAGTATTATATAGAAATACATTATATAAAGTATATAGATATAAATTATTGTTCGTAAAATCGATTAACGACGATCGATTAACGGGCACTATTAAAAAAAAACAGCTTCTAAAACATAAGATGTGTCAGGGATAGCGTTAGACGGTACAACACGCAGAATAAACGCCACCGTGGAACGCATCGCGGAATGATAGACAGCTATCCGTGGGAGTTTATGTTGAGGCGGAAAGATGAGGGAAACGATCTCTTGAGTAAGTTAGGAATATTCGTTTAACTATAACTTGCATTTTATCTGTTATTAATTTTGGTGGCGAAATATATATTTTTCGGGGGGGGGGGGCTTTTCTAAAAAGATCTCGTTTTTGTTTTTTGCTGCTTTTTTGATTTGTTTAACTTATGTGGTGAGTTTATGTCCGATGGAATTTTGTCCGGTCACCGTTAAGTCTGTAAACCGAAAAGCCACACACACACACACACACACACACACACACACACACACACACACACACACACGCACACACACACACACACACACACACACACACACACACACACACACACAAACCGTTCACCCAATTTTGGTTAGGGATTGTGCGTTTACTTGCAGCTTATTGAAATGCGTAGGAATAGTAAGCGAGTCGGTCGGTCGGCCGGCTGACAGGTGAATTGATTGGCGCGGAGGAGATAAAATTAGCGACATTATTTTTTTTATCGGATGAAAAATTGTCTGTGCTGGCTGCCATCCTGGTCGGCAGCTCCGGGACATGGCGTGAGCAAGCATATAAACACCTCCGCCAATGTTTATTCTGCTCGAATCGAAATTAGAGGAAATTGTAAACAGCCGGATAACAGACATCCTGCTTTTCTTCCTTTTAAATCGCCATCAACCACTTCTCCGGGATCGGATGGTAGCTTAATGGTTAACAAATTGGACAAGGACCATAAAAGAGGTGTTCAAAGGATCATCTATTCGGTAGAGTTGATTGTGATTTTATTAGACCCAACTAACGAGACCATGTGAACTTATCTTTGTTTGCGTTCATTGCACAGACCATGGTCGGCTGTTCGTGATCCTCTTTCGAATTTTGTGCTTAATTTTGACAGTAGCCATAATGTCAATTACGTGGTCTCGGTCATTGCTGTAAAAAACGGGGTTTCTATATTATTTGCATGGTTCGGACTAGTGATTTGCATGGTTCGGGCTATCTTGGGTGTTATTGTCACAACGTTTCGGTCGATGTACCCTACGACCTTCTTCAGGTGTATATGTACAATGGCTCTTATTGATAAATGTTGGAAAGAAACCAATGTCGTTAGAATTCAAAATGTGTGATGCGTTTATGAAACGGAAAGAGTGTCGAGTTGTTTCCATTTTTGTATTAATTCGAGTCCGTACCGATTTAATAGAATGTTTCTGAAATTTTTTAGATGAAGATTGATAATTTGTATTCTTTCCACCATTCGCCAATAAGAGCCATTGTCAACATACACCTGAAGAAGGTAGGAGGTTACATCGGCCAAAACGTTTTAACAATATCACCCATTATGAGAACAGTAGCCCGAACAATCCAAATAATACATATTATCAATCCTCATCTAAAAACATTCGGAAACAAACGGATTTTCCTTCCAAACAAAATCGCAACTCAAGTTTAAAATAAATAACGATGTTTTATTTTGAGAAATCTCACAATACTCTTGATACTACAATGTTAAAGTGTTTTTTGATTAATCAAAATACTCCCGGGCAACGCCGGGTAAGGAAAGCTAGTATTTGTACGTTGATTCGGAAGAATAAATACGTTTTACTATGTTAGTTAATAGATAACAATGTTTATGTTTATGTTAAATATAACAAAATGATATCAGCACGTGTGAATCACTCTATTTTCTCTTTCCTTTCTGTAAGCATCTCTTTCGTCGCGTGTTTCATCTACCCCCCCCCACACCCCCCCTCTCCGTACTTCCGCGTGCAGACAGACTGACGGTTGGATGCTGCTTGGCGCCTTGCGTGAAATATTTTAGTTACGTATCTACGAAGGCAGAGAGTGGTATCGGTTACGCGTATCAAGATAAAGAAGGTATGGTAGTGTATACGGTACACATTGTTGCTTATCTAACAACTTTGTGCAAGAACGAAGCAATTAAAACGTACCAATTCGAGATTAAAAGATTTTCTCCAGATGATAATTAATTACTCTGATGATCAGGCAAAGCAACAATTTGCCTGACGATCGCCAAAGTATAATTTAACGTGAACAATATTAGGACATTTCTCAGGATTGTAGCTGTTTTGATCATTACTGTCCTTTGTATGGTCTCAGTTATCCCTTTGATTCCTATTTCTCCTAGTCTTTTCTCCATGTTTTTGGGGACTGTTCCTAGTGCTCCTATGATTATTGGTGTTATACTGACTTTCTTCATGTTCCATATTCCTTTCAATTCTCTGGCAAGTTCAGTATATTTGCTTCTTTTTTCCGTCTCTTTGATCTTCACTCTGTGGTCCGCTGGAACGGCAAAGTCTACGATTTTGCAGGATTTGTCTTCCTTGTTGATTATTATCATATGCGGTCTCCTTGCTGTTATGGGTTTGTTTGTTTGTACATTCATATCCCATATGATTTTGTGTTTTTCGTTTTCTAGTACAGTTTCTGGTTTGTGTTTGTACCGTTTTTTTGCATATTCGAAATTCAGTTGTTTGCACATTTCCCGGTGTACTTCTTTCCCCACGCTGTCATGTCTGTTCTTGTATTCCTTTTGGGCTAGCTTGCTGCATTCACTTATTATATGATTTATCGTTTCGTCTATTTGTCCACACAATCGGCATTTGCTGTTTTCCTGGGTTTTATTTATCTTTGCTTTAATAAAGTTTGTCCTAATCACATTGTTCTGTGCGGCCGTCAGCAGAGATTCCGTTTCTCTGTTCAAGTGTCCTTTTCTTAGCCATGCCCAGCTGTTCTCATTGGCTTCATCGCTTGTGAGTCTTATAAAGCGTCCATGTAGTCGCTTTTCTTCCCACTTTTCCTTTCTTGTCTTTTTGTTTCTGGTTTCAGTGCTTCCTGAGTTGTTTGTTGGGCTGGTGTCTCTTGCCGTGGTGATCAGTCTTTCTGTGTTCTGGGTTACATATTTCTCCAGCTCGTTTTTGGTGTCTTCCACACAGTCTTCTATACTTACCAGTCCTCTACCTCCTTCATTTCTTTTCATGTAGAGTCTATCCGTATCGTCTTTTGGGTGCAATGCATTGTGCATAGTCATTAGTTTTCTAGTCCTCTGGTCAAGGTGCCTGAGGTCTTCTTTGGTCCAGCCTATGAATGGTCCAGAGTATCTTATTAGTGATACAGCCCATGTGTTTATCCCTTTTACTAGGTTTCTGCTATATAGTTTAGTTTCTAAGAGTTTCCTTGTTCTTCGTAGATATTCTTTTCCAATCTTCTCTTTTTATTATTATTATTATTATTATTATTATTATTATTATTATTATTATTATTATTATTATTATTATTATTATTATTATTATTAGTCTCTCATTTAATTTTTATCGGTATTCTTATTTTATTATCGTTATTACTTTTTATTATTATTATTACTTTTTATTATTATTATTATTATTGTTACACGTTATTGAATAAAAGTTGTCACTAATCCTGCTTCTACCTAAGCTATTTGTAAAACTGCAATTATTTTTATTTTTTGTTTCATAATTTTAAATTTTCATTGTTTTTAAAAATATTTTTTAGATATTTCAATTTTTTTAATTTCAATTTTCAATTTTTTAATGTTTTCAATTTGTAAATTTTCTAATTCTTTAATTTTTAATTTTTCATCATAACAAGTTTTTGATAACGATTCTTGCAAGCGCTATATCAACTGAATCACCCCACCTTTGATAAATAGCGAATTGAACTATGAACTACCCTTTTTTTCCAATCTATATTATCATATATTTGCATAATTCTCTATAGGTAGTGAATCCTTCTTCTAATTGTTCAATTTTTTATGAGGTATTTTTTTCCTTATATGTAATACAGCAGCCGCCTTTTTCCCTTTGTATCCCTTTTTATACCAGTTAACACTTTTTTGTACACTGTCTGAACAGGTTTATCCATACCCCCTTCATCCATACCCCCTTTATCCATACCCCCTTTATCCTATCTAATTTGCTATATAACAGAGAGTGTTAAACTCTATGATCTATAGTACTGGTTGTTGGATTCTAAGTTGGTGTCTATACCTTGTTCTTGTGAAGCGACTGGATATAAAAAAAGCCCTATCGTCTCAATAAACGATCGTACATAAACTGTTGTTTATGTTTAATTATTTTTGGAGCGTAAATAAAAGATCATGTCGTAAGTAAGTCTACCTAATATATATATATATATATATATATATATATATATATATATATATACAGGGTGGGCCAAAATAAGGGTCCTATCTTTAAATTTGAATAACTTAAATTTGAATAACTTCCACAAAATAAAAGTTAAACTCACCAAACTTTATGTGTGTGTAGACTGACCCTTCCGAGATTTTTTGAAATAAACAAAACAAATTTTAGTCGAAAAACACTTCTTAAAACTTACAAAAACTAAAGTATTGTTTTTTACACTGTTTTGAGTTTTTTAAGCAAAAATAATGTTTTCTAATGTACGTTCCTTAGGGCTAATACTGCTCATGCTTGCTTCGGAAGGGGTCCTTTACTTATTCTAAAAAATAAAAATAAAAAAATCAATAAATAAAAAAGTTATGAATTTTTAAAAATAGGACCCTTATTTTTGCCCACCCTGTATATATATATATATATATATATATATATATATATATATATATATATATATATAGTTGTCATTGGTAAACTCATTTAGCGTGATAAACGTAATTATTCCCCTGAAATAATATTTTATAAAACCCTATCCGACATTAAACACATGCTACTTAATGATGATATCCTTAACCACATAATAGATAAACAGATTGGTATTAATTATATAAATGTATTCCATCGTAACAAAAATCACCTTAATTACTCAGAAGAAAAGGTAATTAAAACATTAACATTGGATATCATTGCATACCGACATTAAATGGAGACTAAGTGTTATCATAAACTATATAAAAACCCTGAAAATATTCCCAGTACATATAATCTTTCTATTTATCTATTAGAAACAAATAATAATGCATATCAATTTCACGTCCCCATATGAGAATGTGTCTCAATAGATTAAAATAATGCTTACATAGGCATTTTATGTATCTTGCTTTTTTTTGTTGAGACTCGGGTTTACATACGTAAAAGTAAAAAAAATATGCGGGAGTCTTACTTTATTCACTTTGTAGTTTTCCTTGTTTTATTCCCAGCCCCTTGGACTGAAATTACATATTTATTTAATGATATTAATTACGCAAACACGAATGTCATCAACAAAACAACAAAACAAAAACATATACTGTCAACCATAAATTCCAAAATTATATATATATATATATATATATATATATATATATATATATATATATATATATATATATATATAAACATACAATTAATGTAGGGAGGTAATATGGGTGTTGATGCTTGGTGTTGTTTCCCTCACAACATGAGTTAAATATAAAATGTAATCAAAATTTACTTTAGGTATAAATTTTCTTAAAAGTACTTTTGAATTTTCTTAATATTTTATAATGAGATAATAAACACCATTTAATAGAAAATAATACACCTATAATAGCTCCTTTCGGGGGTTTAATCATGTCTATGGTTTACGTTTGAAAGGGATTAACTCTGCTTTTAGTTTCGCCTTCAAATAGAAACCTACTACTTAAGTGAAGTAATCTGGAAAATTAATCTTATTTTAGTATTAATTTAAATAGTTTATAAATAAATACTGACGATCATCAATCAAAACACAGAAGCATAACAATCTTAGCTATACTTGAATCGATGGCTAAACATATCTAACTAGCTCCCAACTGATGAAGTAAAAAGAGATCAGCGCTGTACTTAGTTTCGTATTCAAGTGACTTAAATAGGCATTTGTAAACAAAATGATGTAACTTTAGGCAAGTAACATAATTACCATCAAGTGAATTCGAATGTTTATAATAAATGATAGAAGCAATGAACTATTTTAAGGAATATTATGATCCATAGTAGGTAGAGCGAACAAATATGTACCTAACAAAAGGAAGAAATACAACTTGTGCACTTTAGAATCTTACGATATAACCACTTCGAAAGATAATTTGCTAAACATTACGCAGGAGATTATACAGAATTGTCTGCACCGGAACTGTTACATGCTATCTAACTTTAGACCTGGAATGTAGTTGGGAAACTAGTAAAGATAAAAAGCACATTTAGAAATCTAATTTGATTATCTCTAGAACAGTCTATAAGTTTTGAAAACGATGCACGACATATAAGATACAGCATCCCAATAATTCTGTCTTATCTTTCTTTACATTTAAAATTAAGAAATCTGTGTTCTTGCTATCAAAAATAAATTAGCGGCACCAAATCAATTAGCATTACATGTGAATCTGGATAGGCCATGAACAATTAGACAATAATTTAGACAATAAGCATATTCGAGGTTCTATTATAAATTAAATAGTTATCATTAGAATTGTTCAGTAATAATAGTAACTCTAAATATTTTACTAGGAAAAATAAAAGGGGAAATTGGATCAACGCTGCATGTACTAGGAAATATAAAAATCACAGAAAATTCTTCTACGCTCCGAATTGAGTCTCAGTTAACTGATGAGTTTGTGGCTAATAGTAAAGTCTTTCATTATCAAAACTTTGTATCGAAACCAGTACACGATAAATTCAAAAGGAACTTTAAGCAGTGGGGGCTCTTGTTGGGGAATTGAGTAGTTAAAATTTATGTATTGGGTATTGAGTTATCCAGTGGGTCGGGAGGTTGGGAAACTCATTGATACTGTGGCATCCTAATGGGTAATGACAGTGTAGCAGATAGGTTCGATTTAGCTCGATAAATGGGGGATGGGGTCCTTCTATGTTCCATCGGGGTTAAACATGGATTTGGGGAGCGATAGAGGAGTAACTTAAGAAGGGTTTTCACAGTTGAGTTTGCATCCTAATTTAACTGTTGTGAAGTTGTCCAACAGTAAATAATAAATAAAGGAAGTAAAGTCGAGGGTTGGTTTAACAAGTGTATTAACAAAGTAAGAAAGTGACTAGCACTTGGCTAGACAGTTACAAGACTGTGCTTTGTCTTCTCTGTGTCTCTGGTGACTCGCACTCTTTATAGTGCCAACCGGTGCAGTTTCTCCTGTGTAAGAACGGCCGGTGTAACATTAACGAATCAATTTCATCCGTTAAGTTGCATTAGCATTTATTGGATTACTAAATAATATTAAGGTCACTGTCTTATAACAAGTAAATTAACTCTTCAGCGAATCAGCAACTGAGTCCGTCTATATCCTTCTGGGGTCGAATTACATTTCTAAATAAGGGGGAATAACTCATTACTTCTAAAAATAAAAGTTACCATCCTTTCTCTCTATGGCTAAAAATCTATATGAGTTGATTGTCGATATCGTATTTTAGATAGATAATCGAATTAAGTATAATTTTGTTTTTTCTTAACTTAAAAATAAAAATGAATGTTAAATTATCCGATACTAATGTTTTTATATATTTGCACTCGATTTGCTGCGGGGCTGGTCATTCTCATAGATTAGCATCAAAACAATGGAGGTTTCGCACTCCATCTCTGGTTTTGGAATTAGCACTTTATGATTTTTGAGTAATGATTAATAATAAATAACAGCTAAAAATAATTTACTGATTGTCTTGTAAGCTTCGGTGTTCTTTTCTTCTTATAAAGAAATTTCGATTTACTCGCAGGAATTATTTAGTTTGTTTCGTAAATATTAGCTTTAGGGCCATCGTTTGAGAAATCTGATTCGTGTTTTTTTCTCGAGTGGGAAAATCGTATTAGGGTAGAATTTTGTATTTTTTCTTTTTTCTGAAGTGATTACCATTTTCCCAAGTGAGTGTTTTTGCCTTTATATTCTTCAGTTTGCCGAATCAGAACTCAACTTGGATTTTCACCGTATTTCCCCTCCGGTGTTTTAGTTATAACATGCTTGTTCGCTACTCGACAACATATACTGCAACCTTCTGAGTATTTAAAATGAAAAAGAAAATACACTTATCCGAATTTTGCCATGAAACGTACGTAAGGGGTAGGAATGAATATTAAATTTTCACAATTACTTATTACTTTTGTGTGTAAAATGGGAGATGCAAAAAAAACTCATCGAAGTACAGAAGTAAAAAAGTTGTTAAAACCAATGAAAATTATGTTTTTTGTATTAGTTCACCATGGTCTATTGAATATATATATATATATATATATATATATATATATATATATATATATATATATATATATATATATATATATATATATATAAATATATTCCCAGGAGGAAAGTAAATAAAGGATATTCTTTATTCTTTATTTGGTATTCCAATCGTGACTCGATAGAATTTCGTTTGGGAATTTCACTTCCTGTTTCCTCTGTAAAAACAAATTTATTTTAACTTTGCCTCTGTCACCAAACATGTCAGCTGGAGTATAAGTCTGGTATTGACATTTTCTTTTCTTGTCAGACCCGGTGCTCGACTCTGTCGACAATTGCCAATTGTACGTCGATATTGTCCAAACGTTCAGTGAAAATACACAAAATATTTGAAAGAGAAGAAGAAAAAATGCCAGATCTGTTTTTGAACTAGAGAAATATTCGGAGTTGTTTTTTGTTATCAGCAATATGGTAGATATTTTTAAAATGTATTTCTGGTAGATAGATTAAAACAAAAAAACCCATCTATCAACCAATTCATTTTTTGCTAATATCTAATATATAAAGTAGAGACGATTTTTCCCCTATATTTTCTCGGGGTATAGGAAAATAACCACATGCACCACAGGCTACTAAATTAACCACTATACTACACTTATTCACTCGAGCGTAAATTTCTTATTATTTTTTTCCAGCTAACACTAAATATTAAATTTGGCCCGCCATCTCCGACTTTCCGACACACCAACTCCATATAGCTGGTAGCAAAAACTTTTCTCCCTAACAATTATGTACTGTTACTCTACCCATCGACACCGGGAACTAATAAACACAGGTTAATTTTCACAAAACAATCGGTCCTTATTTATTATTTGCCTGGTATTAATTTACTACATAATATAAAGCAATACGCAAAGACTTAATGAACGCTCCCGTTCACTTCGATGATATTCTGCGAATATCAGATTACGTTATTTCTAATTCTACCTATGACTTCTTCATTCCGGATTTCAGCGAATGAAATTAACGAACACAGTTCCTGCAACATTTAAGCATTCAACATGGCGGCTACAATTTCTTGATCGAATCAACTTGCTATTTAATTCAATAAGCGCCAAGATACTGGTAGACCCCGATACATTTACATTTTCAAAATCATATACTTTTAACACGCATATTATAAAAAAATTGCCCAAATAAATGACCTAAACCGTGTAATTTTTTAACTTTATATTTGTCGGCAGAATTGGCAAATAAACAAGCTTAGCTTAATTTGCCTATTTTCACATTTATTTTTTATCTCGAAACCGTGGCGCAGTCGTTAAGAAGGCAGGTTTAATGATCGCCATTTTCAGCGTTCGATCACATTCTACTCTACTACTTTTTATTATTATTTTTTAAAATTTAAAACATTCACCAACACAGTAGAGGGGGGGGGAGAACAATAGGCCGTTACTTTTTTCTGCAATAGGTAGTACTTTCTCCTGTGCAACGCCGGGTGACGGGTTCCGCTAGTAATAATATATTTTTGGAATAAGTTACAAATTAAGAACAAAAATTGTTAATGTGCGTCTTGGACAAAATAATGTAAACACCTTGCAACTCTTCCATGAAATTCAGTCCTGTGAAGTTCTCAGCGAACAGTTTTTTGTTGAAACGGGATTATCCAGATGATTGTTAAGCTTTGCTGTAATTTGTCATAGGCTGTCATAACCTTCGAGACAGTTCCTGTCACTGACGAGGGCGCAAAAGTGTCGACACAAGTCCCAGTTTGACCTTTTGACGTTGAATAACTTCATATACGAGTTCTCGGCTGCTTTTTGAAATTCTCTAATTTTCTTAAAAATAGGACCCTTATTTTTGCCCACCCTGTATAAGGAATCGGGATTTCTCGATATTGTGTTAAAACAATTAACCGAGATTTAGTTTTTAGAGCTTACAAATGGTACTCATTTACTTGCAGCTGACAGACTTTTGCCCGACCAACTCAAAAAATGAAGTGATTAACTTATTTTGCCCAAATTTTGAAATAAAAGTATTTAAATCTCTCATTATTCATTGAGAACAAATTATATTTGATATAAAAAAATAACATTCATATTCCTTAAGAACACTTACAATTTACATTCCAGGATGCCATAATTATGTAACAAGATACAATGATATTACGTTAAGCATTTTAAAATAGTTATTTCGTGTAGGGCTTAATAAAGATTGGTTCGAGGATTTTTAATTATTCGAATTAGTTTCAGAATTATTTTTGTGTTATTAACTAGAGTTTATTAACAAGAATTTTTAAAGCTTTAATGGAGGTTCCGCTCCCATAGAATCCTAAGGGAGTCATTTAGAGATTCGGGATACTTACATCCAATTCTTTGGACAATTCTACCCTTTTAGTCTTTTATGTAGATTCTCTAACCTTTCTTTTTTTATAGCAAACACACACACATGTTTTGAGTTTCATGCTGTATTTAAAAAACTAAACTAAATGAATATCGAGTTCTTTATTCGGAAACATGCCTTTTTATATATATATATATATTCATATCTTAATATAATTTAATATTAAATAAAGAATTACGTACGGATTGAATCTAAAATCTAAAATGGACATGATATCACTTTCTATATAGATAGCCTGACGATTTCCTTGGATGGAATAAAACATAAACCGTTTCTATATAGCTCCCTTGCCATAAGTATATTTTTTATTGAACACTGTTGAAGTAAATTCCGAAGCAAAAACATGTAATCATATATATATATATATATATATATATATATATATATATATATATATATATATATATACAGGGTGGCCAAAATAAGGGTCCTATCTTTAAATTTGAATAACTTGAATTTGAATAACTTCCACAAAATAAAAGTTAAACTCACCAAACTTTATGTGTGTGTAGACTGACCCTTCCGAGATTTTTTGAAATAAAGAAAACAAATTTTAGCCGAAAAACACTTCTTAAAACTTACAAAATCTAAAGTATTGTTTTTTACACTGTTTTGAGTTTTTTAAGCAAAAATAATGTTTTCTAAATGAGGGTACGTTCCTTAGGGCTAATACGGCTCATGCTTGCTTCGGAAGGGGTCCTTCACTTATTCTAAAAAAAAAATTTAAAAAAAAATCAATAAATAAAAAAGTTATGAATTTTTAAAAATAGGACACTTATTTTTGCCCACCCTGTATATATCATTATATTATATATATATATTATATTATATATATATATATTATGTATATTATATTATACATATATATATATATTATATAGATTATATTATATATATATATATTATGTATATTATATTATACATATATATATATAGATTATATTATATATATATATATTATATATTATATATATATATTATATATCATATATATATACAGGGTGTTTCAAAAGTCTTGGGAACATTACAAATGCGTATATCTCATGAACTATTCCAGGTAGAAAAATGAAACTGGTGCCATTTTAAAGCTTGCTTAATCAGGTTTTTGGTCATCCTAATGATTTTCGTGTTATCTTTCCAGGTGCAGTAATGGCGTTCTCTAAACAAGACAAGGCATTTTGCGTCCTCCAATTTGCAAAGACTGAATCGTGGACATGTGTTCAGCGTGCATTTCGCAGGAAATTTAAAAAAGAAGCCCCTGAAAGGAAATCCATTGTCAGATGGCATGCTAAATTTGTGAAAGATGGGTGTTTGTGCCCAAGTAAGCGAACAGGTCGCCCTTCAACTTCAGAACATGCAGTTGAGCAAGTTCGGACAGCCTTTCAGCGGAGCCCCCGTAAATCAGTGAGAAGAGCCAGCAGGGAACTTCAGCTTGCTCCAGCAACTGTCTGGCGTGTCTTAAGGAAACGACTGCAAATGGTACCTTACAAGCTCAAGTTGGTCCAAAAGTTGAAGGACACTGATAAGCCACTTCGCCGTGACTTTTGCATTGCAATGCAAGAGAAGTTGGAAGATAACGGCTTTGATGACCGGCTTGTTTTTAGCGATGAGGCGACCTTCCATCTGAATGGCAAAGTTAACAAGCATAACACTCGCATATGGGGTACTGAGAATCCTCATGAACTTCTTGAGCACGAGCGAGATTCACCAAAAGTGAACGTGTTTTGTGCAATTTCCAAGAAAGGTGTCTATGGACCGTTCTTCTTTGAAGAGGCAACTATCACTGGTGAATCCTATCTCAACATGCTGGAAGACTGGTTAATGGCTCAGTTGGAACAAGCAGAATCTGATGACTTCATTTTTCAACAAGATGGTGCACCACCACACTGGAGTCTTAGAGTAAGGCAGTTTCTTAACACAAGGCTGCCTGGTAGATGGATTGGGAGATCTGGGCGAGGTGATGACGTTCTCATGCCCTGGCCTCCTAGGTCTCCAGATCTTGCCCCGTGTGACTTTTTCCTTTGGGGCTTTGTCAAGCAACAAGTCTATGTGCCGCCCCTTCCAAAAAGTTTTGACGAACTAAAGGCTCGAGTAACGGCAGTTGTGGGAACCATTGACGTCAAGATGCTGGAACGCGTTTGGCAGGAAATGGACTATCGACTAGATGTCTGCCGTGTGACGAATGGTGCTCATATTGAGCAACTTTGAAGATTCCCCACAAAACTTGAAACTTTAACCTTTCCAACGGTACCAATTTCATTTTTCAACTCCTAATAGTTTTTGAGTTATTAAAAATCGTTATGTTCCCAAGACTTTTGAAACACCCTGTATATTATGTATATATATATATTATATAGATTATATTATATATATATATTATGTATATTATATTATACATATATATATATATATAGATTATATTATATATATATTATATATCATATATATATATTATATATATATTATATATCATATATATATATTATATATATATTATATATCATATATATATATTATATATATATTATATATATATATATATATATATATATATATATATATATATATATATATATATATATATATATATATATAAAGTAAGCTAAGATAAATAATATTAGAAAATTATTTATATCAGTTCCAAAAATTCAAACACAACGAATATTTGGTGTACGATCGTTTCTAAAACAATTTTGTAAAAATCTATTTTTTTTTTACTGTCGGAGTAAGAGATACCTTTATGGCGGCATGTCATTTCAATACTCGGGGCCATTTTTATTTGGTGATCCCACGTGGTATCGTACGTTTAAAGTTTAAGAGCCTTGATTAATTAAAGGGTTTTAATCCTTATATTAATTAGGATAAATATTACTTTTCGGGTCAATAATTATTTTAAGAGAAATATTATTAAGGAATTATAATTGGGGGTTACTTGGCAATTTGTGACCTATTTTGGGGTAACGCATAGAATATAAGGTAAGGGATTATATTAATCGCCCGCGTGGATGCCAAAATGTCTAAGACGCTAAAATCAACAAAAAAAAAATGGTTATATACAAGTTGTATATGTTCAGCTTAAAGTGAAAGAAATAATGGGTCACGTGATCTGTATGGATGGACGTAACTGTAAAAAAAAAAACCGTTTTAAGGCTATGCGAGGGACTAGCAGGGGGAACTTTATTAGTCACCTGCAAGAATTTCTTTGGCGGCGACGAACAAAACGCAATTTCTTTCGAAACATATTATATGGTATTAGAAAATGTTATGAAGTATAATAAAAAGTAACGTAATTAAGAGAAAAAAAAGAAAGAAAAATGAACTTTCGGTTAATAATTTGTTTCTTAAAACTAAAAAAATGTAAATAAAAAAAAATTTGGTTGATAATTTGTTTGTTAAAATTAATTATAAAAATTCCATTTCGGGTGATAATAGTGAAATGTAAAAAAACAACTTGTATTATTATTTAAAAAAAAAACGTTTTATTTTAGCAGTTGCGACCATCCATACAGATCACGTGACCCCATATTTCTTTCACTTTAAGATGAACATATACAAGTTGTATATAACCAAAGAAATGCTAATAAAATAAAACCGGAAATCAAACAATTATTATTACACACTGAAAAGAAAGGAAAGAAAGAAAGAGACTTCAAAACAATAATTACATTTACTAAAAGTAACGATTAGTGTAAAACATTTATATTAACAAAAACAATTTATTTTTGGCTAAGGAATTTTGTACGGCAATCAGTTACAGAGAAAACGTGAATTCCTTGTAAAGTTCCGTGTTTGTATAAAGACGTCTGAGAGTACAAAGCCATTGTTTATATGAATGCGTGTTTGCGATCGTGGGAGGTTTACACATGAGTATTTATGGCAATTGTAAGGTGTGTGTGTGTGTATTCTTTGTTTGGTAATGAAAAATTAACAAATGTTACATACTTTATGCCTTACCCACTTATCGATTTTAGTCGAGAAGGGGAGACACGACCTCTGTGTGCATGCTGTCGTCCGAGGCTGGAGAGAAAGAGCGAGATTTCGACTTGTTGCTCCTTTTTATTATGGCTAAATCTCGCGTTTGCAATTGGCGTGCCGCGTCTTGATTGGCCGAAGTTTTCGGCCAATGTCTTTCCACGAGATTTCCTCCTTTTCTATCTCAGAGACGAAGAAGGGGTATCGGTCAACACAGAGAAAGAAAATGGGTTCGAATGAACGCTATTTACCTTCTCGCGTTGCCTTTTTGAGCTCGCTACAGAATCTTCATCATCACATTTTAGTATTATTAAAAAAAAACACACACACACACACATATCCAGCCAATATGGGAAGCAGAACTTCTTATTAAGTAATTTTATACAACTCTAATTTGTAAGATCAATAATGATAATAGTAATCATAATATATAGGATACATCAAATAAAAAAAAAGTCGAAAAATAAAAATAATAAAAAAAATAATAATAGAAAGTAAATGATAATAATAAATCGCAAATCAAATAAAGTAAAGTTAAAAACTAGGAATTTAAAAAAATAATTTGAAGATAAAAATCTATCATAGAAAACATCCTTGTGTGCAATGAAATAAATATTTTAATTACAATTATTAGAAAAATATACAATAATAAGAACAATCAAAAAAATAATAAGAAAAAAAATAATGAAAATAGATAAATAATTAAAAGAAATAGTTAAAAATTTTACAAACTATATTATATATCTATATTAATAAAAACATACATATATAAAAAATCAAAAGCACTTAGATATTAAAACAATATATACACACACACACACACACATATATATATGGTGGTTTTGAAACGGTATCTATATATATATAAAACACAATGTTCGTGTGTGTATGTGTGTACTTTTTCTGTTTTTCATATAGATAAAAAGGTCAGAAAATCTTCATAAAACCTAAAAGTGTATTCTTATGTAAAATCTATCGGGGAAGACAATGGAAGTGTTTTCGAATTTCTAAGTTTACTCTTAAGGAGGCTATGAAAATATAAACCACTTAAAACTTTAAATGTATCCTATTTTATGAAATTTAAGTACTATATATAACATTTACCGGGGAAGACAATGAGGGTGTTCCCAAATCTCTAACTGCCTTCCTAACCTAAGGGAGTTATGAAGGACGAACCTAATTTAAAACTTCAAATGTATTCCATTTTTATGAAATTTATACTATATCTATAAAATTTGTCGTGGAAGACAATGGAAGTGGTCCGGAATCTCTGCGTTACTCTCTATGTGCTGAATATATACGTGCCCTCACCTCTAAGTGACCAATGGGGATAGAACCCCCTTGAAACTCAAATACGTATATCCGATTTCATGAAATTAAAATCTATGTATACAACACACATTCAGAGAGCTATCCAACATTTCAACTTCTTCCGACTATATAAGGCGGTGAAACGGATGGAGAGGTAGTACACACACAGTAATATGAGTCTAGTGAAAAAGTTCATAATAGTAATCCCCATTAAATCCCGAGCAACGTCGGGTCTTATTGCTAGTATTATATATATATATATATATATATATATATATATATATATATATATATATATATATATATATGAAAAAGAATATATGTGTATATATGTGTATATCCGTGTATGGATATTTATGTATATATTTGTGTCTGTTATTTTTTATTTTTCAGATTTGATTTTTTATATATATATATATATATATATATATATATATATATATATATATATATATATATATATATATATATGTTTGTTTGTGTATGTACTTGTGTATCTATTAATTTGTACACACGTGTGTATTTTATATAAAGATCAGATATTTCTGCTTGAATATGTTTGTAAATAGATTAAAACTTTGAAGTGTTAAATAGAGAAGAAAGGAATCCAGGCTAAGTGGGTAATAAAACAATAGAAAAAGGAAAGAATAAGAAGGCAGGTAATAAAAAAAGAATAAAAAAGATAGAAACTAATTGAAAGAGTTAACAAGTAAAGAATGTAACCCAATACTAAATTATAAAACTATCTCATCCCCCCAAAAGAGATTTATTTAAAGGGAAAGTTTTCCAAATCCATCTCACTTCTCTGTCTTCTTTGGTCTGAAGAGGTTGACTCTCAGTGAAGAGTACAACCGAAACATGTATGCACATATGTAACCAATAATGTTTGTATAAATAAAAAAATATACTTATAAACAGCTCTACTTGTTATTGAGCACTTTTTGTAAACACTTCAGTTTCAACGGATTTACATCTACAGAAACTATACAATACGTGTACTATATATTTTAAACATATATATATATATATATATATATATATATATATATATATATATATATATATATATATATCAGTTCTTCAGTGAACGTAGACTAGCAGCCATCCCAAACCAGGGATCAAACCTACAACTATCTAGCTGATAACCGGCTGCTTTAACCACTAGACCTCAGAACGGGCGCTATTGGTAAATGATATCTACAATGTTTTTACATAAACCTTCACCGCTACTTGACAGTGCTTCAAACCTCAGCCAGGGGTATTTTTACCCCACCTAATAAACCAGTATTGTCCAGGCCTTTGGGTCTGGATTTACGCCGGTCTATTGGGGGTTGCTGGTCCTGTGCAGTTCTAGGAGGTGCACCCTCCCAGGCTTCGCCTTCCCCCTTTGGGGAGGAGTAAGTTTATTGCTTCCTGTCGAAGGCGCCCTACCGGGAATGCCGACGGGGCTGCCCAGACAATTTTTAAATGGCCAGAGTGCTCACCTCCGAGCGCTGGCTTATCTAATCCCACTTTCCCGACCTTGTGTCACATCTTACCTTGTGGGAGGTAGATAAATAAATTCAAACCTTT
The DNA here is from genome assembly GCA_963556195.1 of Sepiola atlantica. Classification (NCBI taxonomy): domain Eukaryota; kingdom Metazoa; phylum Mollusca; class Cephalopoda; order Sepiida; family Sepiolidae; genus Sepiola; species Sepiola atlantica. The sequence goes on from OY744523.1 coordinate 11,087,443, forward strand.
CTTGGCCTTTTGGCTAAGATCAAAGTGTAGTATCTGTTCCGATGGATACTGCACCCCATACTGGTGTTGTCTTGGCCTTCGGGTCCTGATTTACGCCGGTCAATTGGTCTGTCCTGTGCAGTTCTGGGAGGTCCACCTTCACAGGCTTTGCCTCCCCTCTTATGGGAGGAGTAAGTTTATTGCTTACTGCCTGAGGCTCCCCTACCGGGGAATGCCGACGGGCTGCTCAGGCAATTTTTAAACCCCACTTTTCCCGACCCGACCTTGGGTCACATCTTACTTGTGGGAGTAAGATAAAAACTGGCCTTGTGCCTAACTCCTGGAGAGGAGTAACTTAATACTTGACAGTGCTTCATTTATTTACTCACAAAGAGTGTTGCATTACGCTAAATAACAGCAGGTGATATCATTAGCGATAGTGATCAACCGAAGAAGAGGGAAGGCTTCATATAGTCATCCACAAACACTTTATTTCGCTGTATCACAGCTCTTCAGCGCGGTCAATATTAAGTTTTAATGCATAGCTTTTTCCATGCAACTTAGTGTGATTATGTAGCGACCTAAATTACTACTAAACGCCAATTAACGAGAGCATTTTTATGAAGTAAGTTGTCGGTAAAACCCAGTAATTAGTTAATTGGCAGTTAGACCTACACATTAGTGTCTCTCGTAAATATATTATTAGATAATGTTGTTTTACGACAATATCCAACTTCTGTCTTACCTATATTATAAACATTCTTTTTCTAGGCCTATAAGTCAACATAAAACAATCCGACTCATTATTTCTGTAATATCATTTACAAAGATTGCCAATGTTGGTTAATTGTAGATTTACTTATTTTAGTGACAAACCCATTTGATATTATGGGTAGTGTTCGCTAATTGGCGGGGAGACCAGGGTTCAATCCTCGGGTGAGTCGTCCCCCCCCCCACACACAAAAACGGTACTTGATGCCTCCTTGCTAAACAGTCAGCAGTGATAAGTGAAGCAATCTAGGCAAAGAAGTGACGCCCTCACCCACATCTAGGTGTACTAGCCAATGAAAAGACAGCTTTCGGATCGCCCTCTACTACGGTTTATCCGCTTATTTTTATTATAGTTATTTTATGATAAAAAAGTTCATTTAAGAGTGATTGGAGTTCATAGCAACATTTTAAACATTGCTTAAAGCTTATACAATCACAGAATGACAGTTGTTATTGACGGACATGTTACAAATCAAGGGCGGCGCGAGAGCGCTCTATCCCTTAATAGACTTCAAAAACGGCCTATGCTGGAAATCTCATTTCTTTAGTCAATCATAACTCAAAAACCAATAAACCAAATTAGTTAAAACTTTACACACAATTTTTATTCGATAGGTACTATAAGTGTGTAGAATTTCAGTATCATTAGTCAAGGCAACCCAGAGATCCAGAAAGTTCAATCATGAAATCATGTTATCTGTGTGTACGTACGTACGTACGTATGTGCCACCCTGTATCTCATCAACTATTTGATGGATTCAGCTGATTTTTGGCAGAGATAGAGGTTTCATGGAATAAGGTTAGTGTTACTGTCGGGGCACGCAGGAGTTTTCTCTTATCTCTTGCCCTCTTATACGTTTTTTTTTAGAATACGCGATGAAATAACTGGAAAGTCTGCAATCAACACTGATGTTTAAAAATGAGCTCTCTACTGACATTTGTGACGCTGAGGACACCACGCTTGTTGCCGCTGTCTTTGATCAGTTGAAGCTTCTTACTCCCGAGCTTCAAACCCCTTGAGAGCAATGGGGTCATGAAAGTGAACCCATACAATTGCAAAATCACAGCAAACAACAAAATGGTGGAGAAGAAGTGCAATGTCTTTGAAATGAAATGGTTGAGAAGAAGTGCAATGTCTTTGAAATGAAATTCTAACGAGCTATACTTGGAACAACTTTGCGAAATAGACGAAGAAATGCAGATAACAGAATTAGGTTTAATATTAAGAGATCCATCAACAACGTTATTCGAAAATAGGAAACAGGAGTTGGAGATATTTCCCAGCTACCAGACTCCAACTATGTACAGAAATCATATGAAGAAGATTTAATTGAAGAAAGCTCAAGAGGACAACCACCAAAGGTATGGGGCGATCAGATAAGGATTGAAGCTGGTATGCCACTTCTGACAGCTGACAAACTGATAAGTGATGGCATTTTGTTATCAAGCATGTATCGAAGCTGTCTAGAGTATGTGCATAAGTCAAGATCAGATAGAAGTTTAATGTCTTTGAAATTAAATGCTTTGGAGTCAGTTTGCGAGATAGACAAAGAAATGCAGACGACGGAAAGAAGCTTGACGCTAAAAGATACATGAACGACATTGTTCGAAAAAAGGGAATGACGTAGTTTCAGCAGTTTTCTCGGCTACCAGACTCCAGGTATGGAAATAAAGTATATAAGGAGGATTTAATTGAAAAACAGGTCAAGAAGACGACCAGCTAAGAGTTGATAGTAAAAAGAGCGTGATAAGTGGCGGTTTTTTTTCTCAAGCACACGGCGAAGCTCTTTTGAGAATACACGAGTCAAGTAATGTAACTTTATATTTCGTTCTTTGTATATTTGGATTAAAAAATTCGTTTTATGGAAAACGCTCCAGACAAGGCATGAAACCACTTGATGTAAGGAGCTAAAAAAAATACTACTTCAAGGTAAAAAAAAACTAGCCAACGATAAATGTTAAATGGATATATTCGGACCCAGAAAAGAGCAATTCTTCCCCCTTTGTCAGAAACATCACTCATGGAATGTGAGGACTAAAGGACAAAATAAGGGAAGCGAGAGTTATGAGGCTGTCGAAAGTATTGATATAATCGTAAGATGCTTTATAATAATAATAAGTATAGTTGCTCGTTAACTAATTGCTTGTAATTACTAACAGACCCCTTCTCTAAATATGTTTCTTAGTAATTATTCTTTAATAGTAATTATGGTAAGCATGCGCCCCTGCCCACTCGTAGATCCTAGCCACATGACGAGCAAGCCTTTTACAGGTATCGCCTTACTATTCAGCCAATGAAAATCTCTTTAGAACATTCCATAAGCAAATAGTTTTTTGTTGCTTTAATATTTTTAGTTTCGACCTCACGTCTATATCAGAGACGTTGTTTGGCAGTCGGTTTGTCACGCTCAAGTTTCACATTTTTGTCGGTCTGTCACGTTTTAGATTGGAAATAGAATATTCGTTGGTGTATCACGTTTAAGTTTGAAATACTATTCATTTATCACGCTGAATGGTAAAATAGTTTTGTCGGCCAGTTACGCTTAAGTTGGAAATATCAGTTTATTTTTAAAAAATCTATGACGCTGAATTTCAAAATGGGATTTTTGTCGGTCTGACGCGCTTAATTTTGAGCAGTTTTGTCAGAGTATTTTTTAAAATTTATTTGTCACGCTTAAGTTTGAAATAGCATTATTTATTTGTCTGTCACATTTAAGTTTAGAATAACATTTTCAATTTGTCTGCCATGCTTAAGTTTAAAATATAATTTTTTATTAGTCTGTGACACTTAAGTTTAAAGGTTCATTTTGTCTGTGACGTTAAAGTTCAAAACATCATTTTCTATTTACCTCTCACGCTAAAGTTTGAAATAGTATTTTCTATTTGTTTATCACGCAAAAGTTTTTGAATATCATTTTCTATTTGTCTGTCACACTTAATTTTAAAATAGCATTTTCTTTGTTTGTCACGCTAAAGTTTTAAATTACATGTTTTATATTTTTGTCACACTTAAGTTTTAAATAGCATTTTTTATTGATTGTCACGCTAAAATAGCGTTTTCTATTTGTCTGACACGCTTGAGATTGAAATTATATTTTCTATTGATCTGTCATGCTTAACTTTGAAATAGCATTTTCTATTTGTCTGTGACGTTTAAGTTTGAAATAGCATTTTCTGTTTGTCTGTTATGCTTAAGTTTTAAATAGCATTTCTATTTTTCTGTCACGCTTAAGTTTGAAATAGCATTTTCTATTTGTTTGTCATGTTTAAGTTTTAAATAGCATTTTCTATTTGTCTGTGACGCCTAAGTTTTAAATAGTATTTTCTATTTGTCTGTCATGCTTAAGTTTGAAATAGCATTTTCAATCGTTTAACGCACACAATTAATGGACGTATCTTAAGAATGAGTTAGCGTTAGGTTTAGGGTTATTTTAAGAATAGGTCGTTTTTTTTCATTTGTTACAAAAAATGTTTTAACTTTTTCTGCTTTCTTTTTTTTCTCTATATTTCGCAGAACTTGAAACATTGAAATGATGTTAATTGATAGCACCTAACCCTAACCCTTATCCTAACCCTAACCACAACCCTAACCCTAACTCTAACCACAACCGTAAATCTAACCACAACCCTAACCCTAACCACAACCGTAACCGTAACCCTAACCCTAACCCTTACCACAAATCTAACCCTAACCCTAACCCTAACCCTAACCACAACCCTAACCCTAAGCCTAACCTTAACCCTAACCACAACCCTAACCATAACCCTTACCCTAACCACAACCCTAACCCTAAACACAACCCTAACCCTAACCCTAACACTAACCACAACCCTAACCATAACCCTAACCATAACCTTCATCAAACTCACTTGATGCTGCAAGTTTACATTTTTTGTAATTCTATAATTTTGTGTGTTTCATTTCTCTCTTTTTTTCTTTTTTTCTTTCTTTCTTTCTTTTTCTTTCTTTCTTAATTATTGCTTTCCATATTGTATTGAGCTCTATACCTGACCTACTGTAACGGTCAATGTTTCCTAGAATATGGGCTGATTCTGTAAGTTATCTGCCCTTTCCTTCTTAATTATTGTCCCCATATTGTATTCAGTTCTATACCTGACCTACTTAAGTAGTCCCTGGTGTCTAGCATATGCGCTGATTTCACACAGGTATTCGTGGTGCCCCCTTTCTCTCCGTACATGCTTAACCATACCTTATTTAAATATCCTTTAATCAACTTTAAAAATATATGGAACGCGAGAGACTCGCTGTTAATTAGTAGATTGTACGTCTTTCCCAGTTTATATACAGCAATGTTAAAAGCAGGGTCCGTGTAAACAACTTCTTTAGCGATCAATTTTAGGTAAACGTTTGTGTCCACATTATTCGGTATTGAATCCTGTGTTATTCATCATTGTGCTAGAGGCATGATCCCAGAGATTCTATACAGAATATTCTTGAAACTAGTGCACGCTTCGGGTCAACATGAGAAAGACGAAAGTCATGATCCGTGGCCGTAACCTCCATACTCTGAAAGATTATAGCAAGTTTTCTCATGGTGTGTGCGGATCTGGAGTTGGCAACCATTCTGCATTCTGCACAAGTTGTCGTCATTGGATTCACAAGAGATCCAGTTGGCTGCAAGTTTAGTATTCAGACTTTCAGATGACTGGGTTAGTTTTGTATCCCCATCTAGTCAAAGAAACGTTTGATCGCCCCATTCGCATTCTCAAGCAGTTGAGTGTTTTCCACTTGAACCATAGTGCTTCTGAACCAGGATGGGGTCAGAAAGGAGTGTTCCCATATCAGTAGGAAGGGAGGTATGCTCTAGCCGTCTGGCCCACAGCTGTAGTCTGGTCTCTTTCTATGATGTTACAGGCTCAAGATGGCTGAAGAAGCTTCTCATTGACTTCAGTCGTTGGACCGTTGGTTCACGTCCATGAAGGAGATGGTCTTCATCAGTTGTAGCCTTTGTGATCTCTACTACATTACAGCAAGGAATATTATTCTCTGCTGAAAAATATCTCTATGAAAGATGTGCTGGTGCTGCCTGTTCAATTAAAGGCAGGTCTTGTACTCAGTTCTCTATGGTCGGTCGACACCAGTTGGGATTCATTTTGATATTCTTATTCTTTGCGTGTCTTTGAAACATTCCCACTTCTTTACGCAACACTTTGCATTCATGTTGTACTATGAAAGCTCCTGCAAGCTTCACTAGTTGGCCAGTAGAGGGCAGACAATGCAGTATTGCATCGTATAGTCTTCATCACTTGTAGCCTTTGTGATCTCTACTCAGTTGGCAACTTCCCGTCTTACATATGCACGGGCAATGTCAGTAATGAGATACAGGTTGTTCAGTTTGATAGGCTTTACACAGCCAATGATCAAGCGGCAGGTGTTGTTCAATACTGGATCTAATTTTTGGCATGCGTCGAACTCTCTCAAACAGGACATGCCTGCTCCACTAGGACATGTCTTGTGATATGACCTAGTGGAGGATGTGAATTAATTGCAATCTCGCGTCTACAGACTGCACAGGGAGAAGGTTCGTGAGCTTCTTTCTAACTTTAACCTATTTCAGTTGTAACCTGAGGTCAACTTTACAACGACAATGACCGTAGTGAAATGTTACCTGCGAGTGAATACTGCGCAGCCATTAATTTGGTCTTTCCGGGGATGCAGATAGAATGGCATGACTATGAATCAGTTGATTTGTGGTGTGCGTCTTGATGGCAAAATTTATTGTGATTTCTTGCTATTGATACTGAAGAATCCACAAACTGAAGTCCGCTCTGCGTTGCAACTGCTTGTGATGGCATGGTTAGGGTTAGGGTTAGGGTTAGGTGGCATTCAGGTTGTTGAACGAAACACTGGATGGATAAATAGCTGTACATGCATCTCAGTTTAGGGTAACAAATAAAAAGCAGGCCGAAGAAAACTCAGTCAAAAGTGACCTCATAAAATAGAACATCGAAACCAACGTTAGTGATAGAATTTCAGTGAGAAAGTGACGTCATATCGCAATGGCAAACGTGCAAGCAACATCTGATGCGGAAAAGACATGCTAATTGACGACAAAGAAAAGAAAAAGAAGAAGAGATAAAGAAAAAGAAAAAAAGAAGAAGAAGAAGAAGAAGAAGAAAAAGAAGCGGAGTGAGATCTGTCTCCAACAAGAAGAAAAAGCAAAAGAAGAAGAAGGAAAAAAAAGAAGAAGAAGAAGAAAAAGAAGCGGAGTGACATCTGTCTCCAATAAGAAGAAAACGAAAAAGAAGAAAAAGAAAAAGAAGAAGAAGAAGAAAAAGAAGCGGAGTGACATCTGTCTCCAATAAGAAGAAAACGAAAAAGAAGAAGAAAAAGAAAAAGAAGAAGAAGAAAAAGAAGCGGAGTGAGATCTGTCTCCAACAAAAAGAAAAAGAATAAGAATAAGAAGAAGAATAATAAGAAGAAGAATAAGAAGAAGAAGAAGAAGAAGAAGAAAAAGAAGAAAAAGAAGAGGAAAAAGAAGCGGAGTGAGATCTGTCTCCAACTCCAGTGAGTTAAATAAAGAGTTCAGTTTGAACTTCTTTTCAGGTCACAAACTCCAACAAAAACATCCGAAAATGGTCGGAGAGTACAACTGATCTAAACGGCCTGAACATGGCAGCAACCAAGAAAAGAGAAACACTCCGAAACATGTGAATAATACGAATGCCTCATCTCAGAAATATGAAATACTAACAATTCTCTTGATACAACTTTCAATTATTCATTCTCGCTTCATCTGTTCGAACTTTGCTGCAATTGAAATAGTTGATGAAGTCGTCTGTTGGCTATTATTCTAATTTCCTTTCTGATGGACTTGATGAACATTTTCGAATTGTTTATGAAAATAAACTTCCTTTAACCTCTTCGTGTTTTACCACTTGTTTTCGTAGTAAGATTGCTCAGTGGCGGGAAACACAATCGAACCGCACGAATGCAAACAGCCATAAAGATTAACGGCTGTTTTTTTTGCATAGCACGATGTTTTTCGACGTAGAAGAATCGAAATGTAAAAACGATCTCTCTCTCTCTCTTCATATATATATATATATATATATATATATATATATATATATATATATATATATATATATATATATATATATGAGAAAGGAGGGATAAGAGTAATCCGACGTAATGGGAAATGAAAAAGGATAAAAACCAAGAGATATTTTTTTTATATATTCATCAAATATACTTTTCCTTTATCTCTCTATCTTGTCAACCCCAAATTTCGATGTACTTGCATAACATTTTTCTTCAAATTATCATCATGAGAAAGTCTTACAATAAAGACGAAACGTTAATTAATATATAAAAAAATATCTCTTCGTTTTTTTCTTTTTCATTTCTCATATATATATATATATATATATATATATATATATATATATATATATATATATATATATATATATGTAAAATAAAAATAGAATAAAGGATAAGCAAATCAACAACTAACAAACATATAAACTCAAAACACATATTGAATAGTTCAACCAAAATATTTCAATTGTTAGGACAATCATCATCGGTTTACAGCAGCACTTTAATTAAAAACAGAAAAGTTTCAAATTTATACAAAAGAACGCAATTTGGAAAAAAATATAGACACGTGTAATAAACAATAGAAAGGAAAAAAGAAAGAAAGAAATGTGAAAAAAGAAAAAGAAAGAAAAAAATCAGCAGTTAGCTTTGGTTTAGCATCTAAAAACCGATCGTAACGCTGTAATTCCCTGATGTCATTTATTTTAAATTACTACTAATCTTCCTTTCCTACTTTAATTAACATATGCTTATCCTTTATTCTATTTTTATTTTACATTTTGCCTGAAACATTGTTTCTTTTATTCCTAATATATATATATATATATATATATATATATATATATATATATATATATATATATATATATATATATATATATACGAGGTCTGTCTGAAAGGTATCCGACCTTTGGCTGTCCAGAAAAAAAACATTTGAAATACCTGACAGGGTTGGGACCCTAACCTCCTTCAAAGTAGACCCATTGTGCTTACAGACAATTAGCCCACCGATCCATCCACTGCCGGAAACACCTCTGGAAGTCTTCTTTTGGAATGGTGTTCATCTCCGCTGTCGTGTTAGATCCAGTAGGTATTTGGAGAAAATGTGATGGTGTAGCACAAATTAAGGAGTGGTTCAACCGATTCAAAAATGGCCGCACATCAGTTGAGAGTGACCAGCATTCTGGCAGGCCCCAAACTGTTGTATGCAGTTCTATACCTGACCTACTTAAGTAGTCCCTGGTGTCTAGCATATGCGCTGATTTCACACAGGTATTCGTGGTGCCCCCTTTCTCTCCGTACATGCTAAACCATATCTTATTTAAATATCCTTTAATCAACTTTAAAAATATATGGAACGCGAGAGACTCGCTGTTAATTAGTAGATTGTGCGTCTTTCCCAGTTTATATACAGCAATGTTAAAAGCAGGGTCCGTGTAAACAACTTCTTTAGCGATCAATTTTAGGTAAACGTTTGTGTCCACATTATTCGGTATTGAATCCTGTGTTATTCATCATTGTGCTAGAGGCATGATCCCAGAGATTCTATACAGAATATTCTTGAAAACTAGTGCATGCTTCGGGTCAACATGAGAAAGACGAAAGTCATGATCCGTGGCCCTAACCTCCATACTCTGAAAGATTATAGCAGGTTTTCTCATGGTGTGTGCGGATCTGGGGTTGGCAACCATTCTGCATTCTGCACAAGTTGTCGTCATTGGATTCACAAGAGATCCAGTTGGCTGCAAGTTTAGTATTCAGAGTTGCAGATGACTGGGTTAGTTTTGTATCCCCATCTAGTCGAAGAAACGTTTGATCGCCCCATTCTCATTCTCAGTGTTTTCCATTTGAACCATAGTGCTTCTGAACCAGGATGGGGTCAGAAAGGAGTGTTCCCATATCAGTACGAATGGAGGTATGCTCTAGCCGTCTGGCCCACAGCTGTAGTCTGGTCTCTTTCTAAGATGTTACAGGCTCAAGATGGCTGAAGAAGCTTCTCATTGACTTCAGTCGTTGGACCGTTGGTTCACGTCCATGAAGGAGATGGTCTTCATCAGTTGTAGCCTTTGTGATCTCTACTACATTACAGCAAGGAATATTATTCTCTGCTGAAAAATATCTCTATGAAAGATGTGCTGGTGCTGCCTGTTCAATTAAAGGCAGGTCTTGTACTCAGTTCTCTATGGTCGGTCGACACCAGTTGGGATTCATTTTGATATTCTTATTCTTTGCGTGTCTTTGAAACATTCCCACTTCTTTACGCAACACTTTGCATTCATGTTGTACTATGAAAGCTCCTGCAAGCTTCACTAGTTGGCCAGTAGAGGGCAGACAATGCAGTATTGCATCGTATAGTCTTCATCACTTGTAGCCTTTGTGATCTCTACTCAGTTTGCAACTTCCCGTCTTACATATGCACGGGCAATGTCAGTAATGAGATACAGGTTGTTCAGTTTGATAGGCTTTACACAGCCAATGATCAAGCGGCAGGTGTTGTTCAATACTGGATCTAATTTTTGGCATGCGTCGAACTCTTTCAAACAAGACATGCCTGCTCCACATGAGAATACCACTAGGACATGTCATGTGACCTAGTGGAGGATGTGAATTAATTGCAATCTCGCGTCTACAGACTGCATAGGGAGAAGGTTCGTGAGCTTCTTTCTAACTTTAACCTATTTCAGTTGTAACCTGAGGTCAACTTTACAACGACAATGTCCGTAGTGAAATGTTACCTGCGAGTGAATACTGCGCAGCCATTAAT
>OY744523.1:11103022-11208022 GCA_963556195.1 Sepiola atlantica
TGTTTCCGGCAGTGGATGGATCGGTGGGCTAAGTGTGTGCAAGGACAAGGAGCCTACTTTGAAAGGGGGTTAAGGTCCCAACCCTGTCAGGTATTTCAAATATTTTTTCTGGCCAAAGGTCGAATACGTTTTAGACAGGCCTCGTATATATATATATGTAATCTGATAGGATACTGTTTTTATAACTGGCCCCTTATACTACTACTACTACTACTACTTGTAGTAGTGGTAGGGCTACATCATTCTCCACTGGAACGATGCAGAAAGTACTAGAAACTTGTGTATGTGTATGTGTATGGGTATGTGGATGTGTAGTGTATGTGTAGTGTATGTGTATGTGTAGTGTATGTGTAATTATATGTATGTGTAGTGTATGTATATGTGTATATGTATATGTATGTGTATATGTATGTGCATATGTATGTGTGTGTAGTGTATGTGTATGTCTTGTATATATGTATGTGTGTATTTGTAATATATGTGTAGTGTATGTGTATATCTAGTGTATGTGTATGTGTAGTGTATGTTTAGTATATGTGTATGTGTATATGTAGTGTATGTGTAGTAGATGTATATGTGTATGTGTATGTATGTGTATGTGTAGTATATGTGTATATGTAGTGTAGTGTATGCGTATGTGTATGTGTATGTGAATAAAATTCTTCTAACTAAATACATTATTATATTACCAATAACATGGTACAACAATAACAAATGAAAATTGGCTAGTCAAAAGTAAAGTTTTATTTGCCAGCTTAATTGTTATTTGGGTCTGACTTTGGAAATCTGGCAATAGTAATTTATGTTTGATGAATATAAAAATTGGCAGGCATCTATTTACTTCGTATCTCTTCGGTAGTCGAAAGTAATTTTGAAGTCTTTAAATTTCCGGAAAGAAATATAGTAATCCATATAAAAGGCACACCTCGTTGGCTTATTAACCTGTCCGTCATCTATATGCTCCAAAACTACTCGACATAAGTGCGCCATATTTCCGGATTTCTGGTATTTCTCAAACTTCAATTTACTAATTTTTTTCATAGGTGCCAGAGTACTGTTTTATTTTACTTTTTGGTAGAGTCGTTTCCAAGTGAAGTACTTCCTGCATTGGGAAATTGAACAGAGCCACCACCGCCGCCACCGCCGCCAACACGGATAACCACCGCCAACACTCAAAACCACATAAACATTAAAAGAGTGTACAATTGGTGGGCAAGTCTGTAAATTTGGGTTAAGAATGTGTCGAAAAGTGGAATGAGTAGCGAGAACGCAGCGAAAAGGAAATAGTTCTTTGAGTGTAGAATTAAACTAGAGCGGAGGGGGGGGGGGGGTCACAGGGTCTGGGGGAAAGTCCGGTGGTGGGGAGGCGGGTGTAGAAGGGTGGAGTTGAATTGACATTTCTAGTTGGCCTAGTTTCCTATGCATTTTTTTCTTTAAATTTAATTTTTTTTTATTTCGCTTACGTCATCATGAATTTTATTTGAAACTATCAAATCTATATCCACCCTCGGACACGAAAATTTAACGGTGTTCATGAATGCGTCCAAAAAGATTGCAACTTTATCTCCACCCCTCCCTTATTTTTAATGGCTTTCTCATAAAGTTTATTCACAAAACTGTCTTTTATATGTATGATGAAAATAAAACAATAGAATTAGAGCTGAAATAGTAGGAGTACCCGTCCATTAAAGGGGTTCGTAATACTGTGGCAACCTAGGACCCTTAAATAAATTCAGTGGAGGTCGGACACAAACAAGCACGCGTATTCTTGAAATTTTTTTTATTCATCCCAAACGAGTCACTGATGCGTAAAAGACTACTGGGATAGGGGTCAGATGTAAATAGGGGGTCAATCTGAGAAACGAGGTGGGCAGAAAGAGGTTTGTTCACATTGCATTTCAATTTCTGCATGTTCGTACGGTCAGGGAAATGGGAAGCAGGAAGGTAATTCTAAAGGAAAGCGGTCCGAAGAAAAAAAACCTATCAAGGTATAGAATCTTTCGACATTTGTGGATTTCGACAGTGAAGGGGAGGGATTTTGCTGTTAGTCAGGTGAATCGGATGATTTTTTGTTGAGGGGTACAAATGCAGTAAGTTCATCGGAGCACATTCCGTAGAAGTAAAGATGCGTAGTTGGTGCATCAGCTAAGATGTTGCAACAATACTCCATGCATGGGCAAATGGTGGGTTTATAGAGATATAGGATACTGGCAGGTGTGAGAAGTTTTCTAGCCCAGTAGAGGGAGCCTACCTTATTTGCGACGGAGAATGTACTTATTCAAATTCATGTTGCCTGAGAATGTCAGGCCGAGGAGTTTACATTTTGAACTTTCGGGAAGGGTGCTATTGTTGCATTACCCGTTCTTTCAGGGTATCCGGTCAGATTCAACTAGAATGACAAAGAACTAAACGTGTATGGAAAAAACTTTGGTTTTCTTTATTTCCCATCACCGGATGCTTTACGCCGGCTACGCACGCACATATAAAAAAAGTATTTTGACATATTTTTGTCCCATGAAAGCCTTTTTCTTGCTGAGGTCACAGACTTGGTTTCCGCTAGAAACTCGTTCATATATACATCCGATTGGAAAGCAATTTGCTCTGCATTCTCTACCCGAGCGTGAACTGAAGCAATTGTTCCACAAGCACTTCCAATTGTCTGTTTGATGAAATACAAGCCAGGGGATTCCTGCACAGTACCAACTTGCTTTTTTAGTCAGCTGACACGGGCTTGGGTACCATAGCCTTTATTATTGGCTTCATCGGTGCCATAAACATCGGTAAACTCCCATTCTTCCGGTACTTTGATACTCCGATCACCAAGCGCTCCGGCTCTTCGCGTTTCTGAAATCGCCGCCTTTCAATTCTCACTTGCACTGCGTAACCTTCTCTTTTTTAACAGTTATCAAGTCGCTTTCTTTCTTTCTCGACGTCCTACCCACAATGGACTCGTCCACGATTCATTTTTGCCACTTTTTATTATCTTACACTATCGACCATGACAATTATTGATTGGAAAGGTTTGTTTTATAGTTGTTAAATGTGACGATCCATTTTTATTGTGGCAACAATACTCCATGCACGGGCGAATGGTGGCTTTAGATGCGTATATTTAATCTGCGTGTTTAGCGATGTTTCCAATTTAAGCGTGACAGACCAACTGGCCGATTGGATGAACAGCATCTATTATAGAGGTGGGCAGACGCGTCTAAAACTGGCATTTCAAAACAAGCGTGACAGACCGACGAAAATGTAATGTAAATAAGACCTCTTATGAGTTGCGTCCATTCTATCTACGCGTTTAGTGATGAAAATGGTTTCGGGTTTAAGTGTGATCGAGGGGCGGACAAGGACTCTTAAATAGCATCTAAAATGCTATTTCGAACTTAAACTTGACGGGCCAAACGATGGACAAAGCCACTTATATGGATGCTTGGATTATCTATATATAAACAGTCAATGTCTGTGTGTGTGTTCCCTATAGAAAAAAGGTTAGAAAATCTACATAAAAACTACAAGTATATTCTTATATAAAATGTTTCGGGAATAACAGTGGAAGTGGGCCGAATCTATAAGTGTATCCCTAAAGGGTCTATGAGTGCAGACCCCTTTAAAATGTCAAATATGTCCCATTTTGATGAAATATATGTATACAAGTTTCTGGGGAAGAAAATGTGCCTTCCTAAGGGAGGTATTTCCTCAAATGAAACAACACTCTTTCAAATCGATTTACATATCTGATGAGAGCGGGTCACCGCTTGAAACGCGTTATATAAAATGATAAAATGATAAAATAACAAAATAATAAATAAATGTTGAAAAAACTTTTTACAAATGTTCGTAGCCTTACTCCTTTACATATATACTTTTCTCTCGTTGGAACTGCACTAATACTGCACTACCCTCTTTTCTCACCCACTTTATTTAGTACTCGCAAAAAAGTAAAGAAAATGGAACAAGAAACCTATGGAACCTGTATAGCAATTTGACCGAAACACTAAATGGACTATTTGGAAAATTGAAGAAAAGGTCTTATCAAGCAAAATCAGTCCGTGTTATTTAATAACTATTTTCAAACAAATTGCTGAATTTTACCCAGTGTTAACCTAACCCAAACCCTAAGCCTATTTTTCAAAATCATTTTATTTTTCATTTTATTTTTCATTTTTTAATAATTACAATAGTAAAATCCATTTTCAGATAAATTGTTGTTGAAACTTGAAACTAGAGTTCTCTTCCGCTTATTTGACTCTCCTCAACTTAAAGATAACATTTTTTTTCGGACCTACAGTTCACAAGCACCAACATTTTTTTTTCATGACATCACTAGAAATCCGTATGGTATGTCAACGGTGATGTTTTTTAAAATGTCTCCGTCATGAGGTAGCGATAAATAAATATTTATTCAAAAGAAAATATGTGGGTTGTTTGAGCTTTAATACAAAATTTCTGATTCATATTACCCAACGATTAAAAAAAAAAGGACCAACTTTTAATACATTTACGTGCGCGGCCTACAAAGATGTTGGCCAATGCCGGCCCCAAGGGAGAACCCATAGATACCCCATCAGTCTGTCTGTACATAATTTCGTCAAAACTCAATTCAACCGACATCGTGGCGAATTTCATTAATTCCACGAAAATACTTTTTAACGTGGGTAGTGACTACGATATAAGGCACCCCCACTTATATTAATAGTTTGTAGAATGGGAACACAGGTAAAAAATCTTGATACGTCAAAAGGAACACATAAATCTATGAGTGTGAGAATAATTTTGTATAAAATTAGAAAACGAAAACGAATCTTTCATACAAATAAAACTGTAGCGTCCTAAGACTGGTTCCAAAATAGTGGCAATCCATTTGCTTACCTTATGTTGTGTAGATCTTATCATAGATAATATGGGTCTTAACGGTACCCCAGCTTTATGGGGGTTACGTAAACGGGGACTAATAGAACCAGAAGGTCTGATCAAATTAGAAATGCTAGTGGGAAAAGCTCCACTCTTCACCCATTTGATCAGACGTTTTTATGTATATATATATATATATATATATATATATATATATATATATATATATATATATATATATAAAGAGGTGTACTAAAAGCGAACTTTTAGGAAAGGTAAAACCCTATTGTGAAGAGTATACAGCTCAATATCCAGGATAGAGCAGGTAGAAATGAAGGAGAATGGAAAGGAATTAGAGAAAGCAAAAGCCAAATCAAAATTCAATTCAAAAGTTCAAAGCAAGGTATATTCCGCAAAAAGGCAATTTATTCAAGTTAAATTTTCCTTAAGCCAGGCTTTTCAAAGATCAAAATCTTATCATCAGAGGAAGTCGCTGGGATAGATAAGTTGGCAATGGCCAAGATTTAAAATTTGAAAAAATGAAATAAAATAAAAGTTGTAGGGAAAGAAACGTAGGGCAAAACTGTGCCAGGGTGCAAGCAAATGTCCGATTGCCAAAAAGTCCGGTGTCGAAGAGTCCAGCGGAGAGAATAAGATGTAGATAGGTAGGTCGTTAGAGGCACGAGAAGTAATGAGAGAGGCTTCAAAGTTAAATTCCAAGAAGCCACAACTTCAGGTACGGCGAAAATAGAAAATCCAAAAAGGGTAAAAAGTCCAATAAGAGGTACATTCGATGATGCAGGCAGGCGTCAGAGGAGATTAAGAAGTAAAATATTCGCCATTAAAGATACTTCCCGGGCAGAGATTACAAAGGAAAGTGTTTAAAGTGGGAAAAAAGGGCAGTGAGAATATTTAAAGCCTGCCCAGTTGAGAAAGCCGGCTATAAATGAAGAAAAGCAAAGACAGTGAAAACAAGAATATAATATGCGACCAGTAGGCAAGGGAGGAAACGGGTAAGGGGTGTGGGGAGGAGAAAGGGACGGGTACGAGGAAAGGGAGGGGGGAGGAGAAAGGGAGCGATGCGGTGAAGGAATGCGGATAAAACTAAGAGTGTGAAAGTGGGGGGGTGAAACATAAAGTTGAAATTGGAAGTTAGCGCGAATTAGGATTCAACTAGAAAAGGGGAAGAAAGGAGTGGGGGTAAGTTAACGAATGTTAGGATAAGGGGTTAAAATATCAGAATATGTGTAAGAACAGAACTCGGGGTTTAGAAGTTTAATCAAATGACCTTAGATATAAACAATGAGGCAAAATATATATGAAGGGTAGGACTAGAAAAATGAGTTAAAAATTAAAAGAGTAAAGATAAAAAATAAAGATAAAAATAGTATAAAAAGTAGAAATAAGAAAATAAAAGAATAAAGAATGAAAAATAGATAATAAGATTAGTCTTAAGCTCGCAGGGAAAATTAAGGATTGACCGAAAGAATAAAAAATAAAAAATAATAAATAAAAATAAAATTAAAAAATAATAAAAATAAAAAAAATATAAAAAAATAATAAAAATAAGATACTAATAATAGAATGAGGGAAAAGTCGATAAGATTGGAGCTCAAGAATGAAAATTAGAATAAGGAAAAAGAAAAAGGAAAACAAGACCTAGAGAGGATATCCGGAATGGGAGTCTCCAAGGTGGAAAAAATTATGGGTTGAAGTAAATAAGCAGTTACGGGATGTTAGTTCAAATAGATATGGGAAAATATAAACTTTGAAATTTTATTCAAAAAAGTTATATGGAGGTTACTTAAGAAAATTGTTAAATAGGTTAGTGAAGGCCGGAAGAAGTAAGAGATATACAAGGTTAAAGAAGTGACAAAGGATTAAGCCAGAGGGAGAGTGGAGATCGCAGTTAAAGTAAATACTATGGGGGTTAAAAGATGTAGAGCGAGGGCAGGTTGGGGGTTGAGTAGTTTGAGAGAGATGTGCGAAGGGCGAGGTAAAACAAGGGGGAATAATCGAGGCTATTAAAAGAGTGAGAAGAATTATATAGAAGTAAAAACAGGAGGGGAAGAATAATTAGAGTGCACAGTGGAAACAGTAAGGAGTTCGATATCGAGGTGTGCAAAGGGGATATGGAGTAGATAAGGCTAATCAACAAGTAAATAAAAGGGCTAGGATATAATATGAATAGAGTGGGTTAGTTATCACGTTGAAAGGGAAAAGAATGAAGAATGGAAGTGTTGAAGGGAAGCGGACGAATGCATTAAAAGAAGTTAAACGGGAAAGAAAATGGAAAGCCAAATAAAGTTATACAGTTAAGGAGGTTAAGTGGAAAGATTTAGGGGGTAATGGAAGAAAGGTGTTAAAACTAAGAGAAATGTGAAGCTAACGAAGTTTATGGGTAATTTTATTAAGTTAAGAGAAGGTTAAAGGGATGAGGGAGATATAAGTAGAGATTATAGAACAACAGGAATTAGAACTATCAGAAAGGGGTTTCGAGATGTAAGGAGGGAAAATCCGAGATGAAGGGAGGGTATTTAATCAAATGGGGGAGGGGTGTCTGGGGGATTGTTATGGTTGCTATACCTGAATTTACGTTTATGCCTGCAACTGGAGATAAGTTCATTCTTAGAATTAATAATATTTTTAGATTTAGTAGCAGTAGCTATCATAAAGGTTTCCAGAGTACAAAGTTGGCAATGGGATGCTCCAGGAGTATATGATTTGGACTTTTTAAGTATTGACCAGTGAAGTGAATAGGGAGTATTTTTGAGATTGAGGTTTCTAATTAGATTGGAAAGTGAAGTGCCTGTGCTGTTATCGCTGCTATTTTTAAAGGAATATATATGGTTAGAGATCCGGGTCTTAATGGGGAAAGAGGACGCCCCAATATATGTGTGTATCTTGAAGGGTGGTGCTATAGTTGCATTGAGATTACTAATGGTATTAGAAGAGATTTGGGTTTGGAGATCCAAGTTATGTGAGGAAAGTTGTTTGGAGAAGTGGGGTGGAGCGGATATGGGGGAAATGTGAGTTGGCCCATGAGCACTATCTATTATTGGGGGTGCTTGGTTAGAGGTATGGCTGTATAAGCGGGAGTTTAGAGTAGAAGCAAATTGGGGTTGCGGGGAGATCCGGAGTTCGGGTGGAGTATGGGAACTGTGATTACTCACAACATTGGTGGAGCGGGGGAATTGTTTAACAGTACAAGCGTATATTACGTCCTTCTGTGCACAGTTGTTGTTAAGGGGACAATCTCTAGGTTTACGGCAGTTACAAGTGGTGAGGGATGTGGTGGGTGGTTGCTGTTGGATATGTTTGATTTTCCTATTGTTAGAGGTTATGATAGTTTGTTCAATATTGGGCATAGTAGAGTATGATATTTTAATAGAATTTCTGTTAAGGATAGTGCTATATCTGTGGGGATGCTTAAAAGATCTGTCTAAGATTTGGAAAAATTCTTTAGGTATATTGGTTTTAACATTACTGCTGAAAGGCGGATTAAACCAAATGTTATTCTTTCTTCTAAGTTTTTTTCTTTGTTTATGCGAATGTGGGTCTACCCGATTATCAATATCTTTAGTTCCTATGGGCTTATTAGAGTGTGTTTTGATCTTTGAAAAGCCTGGCTTAAGGAAAATTTAACTTGAATAAATTGCCTTTTTGCGGAATATACCTTGCTTTGAACTTTTGAATTGAATTTTGATTTGGCTTTTGCTTTCTCTAATTCCTTTCCATTCTCCTTCATTTATATATATATATATATATATATATATATATATATATATATATATATATATATATATATATATATATATACGAGGCCTGTCTAAAAAGTATCCGACCTTAGGCCAGAAATAAATTGAAATACCTGACAAGGTTGGGACTTTAATCCCCTTCAAAGGAGGGCCCTTGTGCTAGCACACACTTAGCTCACCGATCCATCCACTGCCGGAAACACCTCTGGAAGTCTTCTTTTGGAATGGTGTTCATCTCCACCGTCGCGTTTCGCATTATATCTTTTCTAGTCTCAAAACATAAACCTTTCGGTGGCGTCTTCAATTTTGGAAACCACCAGAAGTCGCAAGGAGCCATGTCTGGAGAGTAGGGAGGTTGGCTAACGACTGGAGTTCCATGTTTAACCAAGAAATGTTGGATCAATTAGGATGAATGTGCCGGGGCGTTGTCGTGATGCAGTTGCCAGTTTTTTGCCGTCCACATGTCTGGTCTTTTACGCCGAACTGCGTCACGGAGACCCCGGAGAACATCTTGATAATACTCATGTGTCACTGTTTGTCCTTCGAGTGTATATTCGTGATGCACAATTCCACGAATATCAAAGAAGACAGTCAGCATCACCCCGATTTTGCTTCGCACCTATCGCGCTTTTTTTGGCCTTGGAGACTCGGGATGCTTTCATTGCGACGACTGTCTTTTCGTTTCTGGGTCGTACTCGTACGCCCATGACTCATCTCCAGTTATCACGGTATTCAGAAACCCAGGATCAGTGTTGGCGGTTTCCAGAAGGTCCTGTGCAACTTGAAAACGAATGTCCTTTTGTTGCTGTGACAACAACTTGGGCACAAATGTCACAGCCACTCTGTGCATGTTCAAATAATCACGCAAAATTGCATGTGCGGAATCTTTACTCACTCCGACCTCTTGAGCGATCTCCCGCACGGTTGAACGACGATCTTCCATCACCAAATGTTGCACCCTCTCAACAACAGCTGCACTCCGAGCAGTTTTGGACCTGCAAGAACGCTAGTCACTCTCCGCTGATGTGCGGCCATTTTTGAATTTCTTTAATGTGTGTCACACGCATCGCATCTTCTCCAAACACCTTCTGAATCTTACCAATTGTTTTGCTTCGAGAATCACCAAGCTTTTGACAAAAATTTGATGCAGTACCTTTGCTCAACACGTTCAGTCATCTTGAGAGTATCGGTAATCCGACGAACACGTTGTGTAGCACCTCACTCAGCGACCGACAGGCAGCGACTAACGCGCAGGGATAAAATTCATACATGCGCATGAAGGTGTCTTCCTTCACTGTGTAGAGTGGCACCGCCCTAACGTCTCTATTTCGCACGGGAAAAAAAATAACGGTCGGATACTTTTTAGACAGACCTCGTATATGTGTGTGTATGTGTGTGTGTGTGATATTTACTATATTTTTATGGCTTGAAAATTATCGGAATTAAGTAATACGAATAAGAATGTTGGGGATATCGAGTGTTGGGAGGGGAGTGCACTGAGAAAATCCACGCCACGTGCGTCACGAAGTTGTTATTGTCACTAACGTTTTTGGAATTAATTTATATCACTTTAGTAAGACCCTAAATCTCACCCAATCAATGATCAGTACATTTTTGTGCCCCGCCCCCAACAACTGAAGATTCTAAAATGTAAAAGAATAAAAATGAAAATGAAAAGCTGATATGGTGTTAGGGGCTGGGAGCTAAAGGTCATGGGTTCCTCATTCAATCCCGGGCAATGCCGGAATCTTCGAATCTGATCTAACGAACTCTTCATGCATCTTTAAAGGTGAATTTTTGCCTACATCCTCTACATTCTCTTATTATCTTTTTATCTTTTAGAATTTTGTGCCTTTCGAAATTTTATTTTACCAACTTATGTATTCGATATAAAGAGCAGTGTACACGATCTGTTTAAATTTATGCTTCGCCAGTGTTCACGCTAATAATCATATTCATATAAAATAACGTCTCAATCAATGATATTGAAAAAAAAAAGAAAACGAAATAAGAAATAAAAACGTTTCAAACTGGAAAATTAAAACCAAACAAAAAACCTATCAATCGGTATAGAAAGAAGAAATAAAAAAAAAAATAAAAAATAAAAAATAAATAAAAAAGAAGGATTTCTTTCCGAATCCATTTTAGACGGCGGAGGCTGTCAAGCTTACTATTTGCCTTCTCCCACTTAAAATGGTTTCGCCCGGCAGTTTTTCCTTTACTTACGTTTGTGTGACGGAGCGGATATATATTTATCTATATACAAGTAAATACGCATTGGTCTTTATTTTAGAGGATGGAGAGTGTTTGACATTTTCAAGTTTATGATTAGTCTTTTTAATTAGAAAGGCTGTTTACAAAATGTTATTGTTTACTTGAAAATTTTTCATTGTTTTTATGAGCCGCATTCCATCACTAATTGAGTGGCTAATAATAGCTTGATATTTCTGTTTAATTTGGGGACGCTGGTCCCGCGTTGAGACGTAGCTATTTTATTTGACGAAGTTGTAAATTGGCAGCCATTGAAGCCTCGTAAAGGTATAAGAAAAAGCCATGCTTTTTTTTATTGGCGTCGTAACACACACACACACAACCACACACACACACCCACACACATCCACACACACAACCACACACACACACACACAACCACACACACACAACCACACACAACCACCCACACACACACATCTACACACACAACCACACACACACACACAACCACACACACAACCACACACACATCTACACACACAACCACACACACACAACCACACACACACAACCACACATCTACACACACAACCACACACACACAACCACACACACACAACCCCCCCCCCCCCACACACACATCTACACACACAACCACACACACCCACACACACACACATCTACACACACAACCACACACACACAACCACACACACACACACAACCACACAAAAACGCACACACACACACGCACACACACAGACACACATACACTTGTTATTCTTATCACTAACTTATATCCACATATAACAAGTCTGCATGCTGCATCACAGCGAAACGGCTCATCTAAGAGCGAAACCGCAGATTTGGAACCAGCATCTTCGATTCTATGTCCTCATCAATGTTAGATATTCTTTAACCTTTTTTTTTAAACTCATAATTCAAAATGTAAAATACATAAAAATAACATTCGAAACAAAATTTCCAACATTTTTAGCCAACCGAACAAGTCATTTTCACGTCAGATCATCGTACGTATTCGACGTATTGTTTACTTAGAAGAAAAACATTTTCCTTTTTTGTAATTAAAAATAGAATAAAAATAGTTTATAAATGTCTACTAATATATTTTTTACTTTAATAAGAATTGTTTAAAGTTTATTTATGTTTTTATATTTACTTTAGACAATCGGACTATTTTAGATCTACAAGGAGAGGTAAAAATCCCTACGCTAAAAATAGGTCAAAAAGACAAACTGTCTTCGTTAGATGGGTGGCTTTGTGGATAGGCGTTCTGCCTTCAGTTACAATATCTTATGCCATCGATGGTTCGAATCTCACACTAGACAACTGCTTTTTTTTTTGCAATAGCGTTTCAGATATTTCCTAGCCGATAGCGATCATCATAAACTTGTATAATTCTTTTTTTTTAATTTAAAAAAAAATGATGAAAAAATTAGACTTCTAATTTTCGCCATAAAATTCAAGAAAACCCGGGATCGACGAGTACTTCAGCTATTATTTATATAAAGTTAGATGTGTTTAAGTGTTGATATATTTGTATGTAGAGGATTCAGTTATAAACTAATTAACCGATCATTATGAATTTTAGAACACGGCTACGGAGCGTAAATGGTTCAAATGTGGGCTATATTTAATTAAATTTAATTTCATGCAAAGGGGGTGAAAACTCTACGTAAAAATTCAAAGATCCCCGATTTTAGTAACATTTTAATTATATGTATTAGACATCAATTAATAAATATTCACCAGATTTTAATTACTTTTTTAGTATTTTAAGGGGTTTTAGGGAGCTTAATATGGACACAACCAGCCATTTGAAAATTCGAATCAATCAGATTTGCACTGAATTTGATCTGTGGTCATCAGATACCAATTTTTTTTAACATAGTTCACCCCAAACAAGGCAGGCTGTCACTGTAGACGTAAGGGGCTGCAGAGAAAAAGGGTGAAAGTTTGGGAGGGGATCAACCTAAATTGGGAGCTGCGCAGCGAGAGTTCTGTTTACATTAGTTTTACATTTCTGCATGTCAATACAGTCAAGAAAACAAGAAGCAGGGAGGGATTTCCAGAGTCCAGCAGCACGAGGAAAGAAGTTTTTGGAGTAGAAAGCTCTTCGGCATCTGGTGACCTCCACAGTGAATGGATGGGATTTGGCAGATTGTTGGATTGATCTAGTGAATTAGCATCGTGGGGGCACCAGAGCAGCAAGTTCATCAGAGCACAATCCATTGAAGTACTTGTAAAACAGGCACAAGGAAGCAACATTGCGGCGATGGGACAGGGGATGGAGTTTGGTGGATAGTGAAGGACCTATGAAGTTGGCGACTCTTTTTTGGACCTTGTCTAAGAGAGAGAGACTAGTGGATGATGCACCAGCCCATATGTGGCAACAATACTCCATGCATGGGCGGATGGTGGCTTTGTAGAGATATAGGATAATGTCAGGTGTGAGGCGTTTACTAGCACGGTAGAGGAAGCCCACCTTTTTTGCAGCAGCCTTGGCAATGTCTTCAATGTATTTGTTCCGCGCACATTGACTGGACGCGTCTTAAGTTTATGTTTTTCTTTTGGCTTTATGTCAACCATTGCCAACTATAGAATTCAAAGCTGTTTTCTGTACTAACGAATCACCGCTTACCAAGGCTCAAAAGCCACTCGAGGATAAGGGTTAATGAGTTTATCAAGTGGATGGTCAGACAACACCACGAGGATTGGTAACGATGGTTGAAACTGGGTAGAATTTGATTATTTAAGAGGGCGGCTAAACTAGTATTTGTTAACATTAGACTTGAAAACAACCATGTTGTAGTCAGCTGGGAAGCAGTCCTGTAGTATTGTGTTCCAAAGCCGGACAGTCTTGGAAAAAAAACTTTGTTCATAGAAGTTCCGTTTAATTTTTTTTACACAGAGGAAGAAAGGAAAATTATTTACAGTTGTTGTATTGATTAACTCCTCTCCAGGAGTCAGGCACAAGGCCAGTTTTTATCTTACTCCCGCAAGTAAGATGTGACCCAAGGTCGGGTCGGGAAAGTGGGGCGCCTCAGGCAGTAAGCAATAAACTTACTCCTCTCCAACCTCCTAGAATAGCACAGGACAGACCCATAGACCGGCGTAAATCAAGTCCCGAAGGCCAAGACAATACCACTCTATGGGGTGCAGTATCCATCGGAACAGATACTACACTTTGATCTTTTGTAGCGAGACGAGTTTTTGTTGTGAATGTTTTACAGGGGAACGCAGTTGAGCACTTACCATGCAAATTCAATTCCATATATGGAAGAAAGATTAGCGCAGGGCTAGAGCCATGTAAAAGCGAGTTATGAAAAAGTGGAGAGGGTAATGTGCAGGAGTTAGTACCCAAACACCGACGGCCACGATGCCGACATCATCGCCTTGAACTGTTTGGTCGTCTGTAGGCTGACCACGGCTTACAACCCAGCGATCCGAACCGAAAAAGAAGCTTTCCGTAGATTCAGCCGAAATCTTCTCAGGTACAGCTTCTCAGAGTTTCCGCGGAGCCGTTGTGAGAAAAGTTGATATGCCGTAACACCCTCCTCCCCTTGATTTCTCTAATCTATAAGTTTATACATTGTTTTGTTTTAAGTAAGAGAGGAGGTCGCCGAGTGCATATTTATTTTCGAAATAATAATTAAGTGAGGACGTCGACACTAATTTACCGAGTCGCAATGAAATTAAGCCGAGATTATTCGAATCAACTTAACGTCGGAACTTCGCTATTCGCGCTTTAAACGGTGGCAGTCTCGACTGAACCTATTTTCTGGTTCACTCCACGAGGCTTAGCTGAAACAATATTCATTCGCTAACGAATACGAAAACTAATTAGAAACCGTAATTAGTTCGAATCGAATTGTGTTGCCTGTAACGAAGTAGATGTTAATGTGTAAGATTGCCCGCCTCATCCCCCCCCCCAACCCACCCTTTAATAAAATACCAACACGGGAAAAATGGGGTTTAGTCTTGCCGTATAAATGAAAGAGTGCTCAGAGAGCGCACACTTCCAACAAAGCCTTCTTCTTCCGTGTGAATCAGATGATTCTGGTGTTGGCATTAGTTTCCCCGATGTTTTTCTAGTTAGAAATCTTTCTGGAAAGACATCGGGTACTTACGGGAAGGACAACGAGAAGGTTGCCAACATCCCTAAGTGAAAGCGGTACTGTGGAACCGACTGGATTTGAACTTGGAACACCCAGTCCGTGTCAGTCCGTGTCGTTATCCACTTAACCACCGTCACCTCCAAACGAAAGCCTAACAATCTACCAATAAAAATTAGAATATATGATATTCTATTTTTACATTTTTTATATAGCGATGCGCGTGTTGAAGTCTCTTCTTAATCACTCGGCCGCCATATTGGATATGTTTTGGTATTGTTAATGGAACGGAGTTGAAATACAAAGGAAAAACATACTATGACGAAAAAAAACTGTAATAATAAAGAGACGGATGAACTTACCCCCCTCCCCATACACACGAGCCCCCAATCTAGGCTGGGCACTGTAGTGAGTAGTGTAAATACAGCCATCAAAATTATAGCTTTAATGAATGTTCCTTCATAAGTTGAACACTGTTGACGTCGGCTGCCTACAATAGGTTTAAAACTCTCACAATTTATGTAGTTGTTCATGGCGTCAGAATTTGAGTTATAAACATGACTTGTTCCGGGGCTCGAATCCTGCGACCGGCTTGAATAATTATTTCTACACTGACGATTCCGTAAGAATGAAATCTATACATATGTAGATAAACAAATATGTATTCGAGTGGTGCGTTTTTATCATTTATCGCAACCATGAACTGTTCATTTTTTAAGACTATGCAGAGGACCCCATTTTTTAAATCGAACAAGTCATCAATTTTTGTAGATATAGATTTTTTAAATTAAGTCATTTATAAATTAATTTTTGTATACATATTTATTTAATTAATTTATGAATTAATTTATAAATTAATTGAATAAATCTGTATATAAAAATGAATTATAAATTAAAAGAATCTCTCTCTCTCTCTATATATATATATATATACACACACACACACACACACACACACACACACACATATATATATATATATATATATATATATATAGTCTAAAGAAGCTTTGAGTTATTTTAAACAAAAAGACAAAAAAAGAAGGAAAATGCAGTTTAAATTCCCAGAGAAACTAACTAAATCCAAAATAGTGCAGACTTAACATTCGTTGGAAAATTCATAAATAAATAAAATATATAATAGTAAGTAAATAAAATAAAATGGGGGATTAAGTATCTAACAGTGAAACAAAAACAGGAGACCTTAACGTAAGCATCTAATATTAACACGGGGATCATCAGTTGTTTACCATGTAACTGTTTCGGAGATTTAAAAACAGGACAGTTATATGCATGGCTCTCCAATGGTACAGATCAAACTACCATTTCCCCAATCAAGTGTCGAAATAATTCAGCTTAAAATGTTACTTATATATACATAAATAAATAATAATAATAATAATAATAATAATAATAATATACTACCCTTAAGACTACCGTGTGATATGGTAATTTGCATATCAAATAAAATTCTTTATAACAATAGTAATGATAATAATAATAATAATAATAATAATAATAATAATAATAATAATAATCCTGCAAAATCGTGGACTTTGCCGTTCCAGCAGACCACAGAGTGAAGATCAAAGAGACGGAAAAGAGAAGCAAATATACTGAACTTGCCAGAGAATTGAAAGGAATATGGAACATGAAGAAAGTCAGTATAACACCAATAATCATAGGAGCACTAGGAACAGTCCCCAAAAACATGGAGAAAAGACTGGGAGAAATAGGAATCAAAGGGATAACTGAGACCATACAAAGGACAGTAATGATCAAAACAGCTACAATCCTGAGAAATGTCCTCGAATGCGGAAACCAACCCACATAAGCAACGAATGGAGAACAAACACATAGAAGCACAAGACAGCAGAACCGGGGAAAATACAACCGCACGAGAGAGACGCAAGCATAGGCTGACGCCACGAAAAAAAAAAAAAAAATTATGGACAGAGGGTCGAGAAGGGAAAGCGCAAACCAGACCTCCACTGGAAGAGCGCGGACAGCTCTGGGACCGTGGGGAGGCTTGTTGCCACTCGGGCCCCAGAGGGGACCAATGGCCCTTATCAGCGGGAAATCGTTGGTAGGTGGCTGTTGCGATTACCGCAAGGTCATCAGCGGTGATGAACGAAAAGAGGTGGAGCATACTGGAAGTCTGAGGAGACTTGTTGTCACTCAGACTCCAGGGAATACCACAGGTTGTCGGCAGTGGGCAATCACTGACAACGACCAGTGTGATAACTCCTAGTGAGTAAATAATAATAATAATAATAATAATAATAATAATAATAATAATAATAATAATATCTAAACACTACACCCAAGAACCATTCTGCGATATGGTAGCTAGAAATAAAATTATATAGGAATTAAAGTGGCAGTTAAATATATATATATATATATATATATATATATATATATATATATATATATATATATGATGGACTCTCCCGTCGATTTCGCGTGAATTTGTAATTGCAAGGGTTGCGCAATCTCCACCAACCGCTCTCCTGAGTCGGCATTGCTTGATTCCAATGGCAAGTAGTAGTACAAGACGACTGGAAACAATGCCGAGATATAATTTCATGTATCTACATAAAATGTTATAAGGATATATAATATAGAGTTAGGGTTTTCTTTTTTTTTGGGGGGGGGGAGTAGGCATCCTGTATTGCAATTAAAATGAATGTAACAAATCTGATTGGGTTAGGGTTAGGGCATTTTTGGGGAGAGGGTAATCACCCTGTATTGCAGTGAAAGTGAATGTAACGAATCTGATTGAGTTTGAACCCGGCTTAACCGATCCCAGACTCAACGTAGGTATCCATTAGACTTCTCTTTCCTTTGTTTTTGTCTTTATCTTTTTCTCACTTGTTTTACCCCAATAATTATTTTATTCAGTGAATAAGTATTTTATTTTTGGTTGAGCGTCCCGGAAAAGTGGGTATGGACTCTTGTTTCAAGATTCTGCCACTGTACCAGGAGTGTCCGTAGTTGATGAAGGCGTTGGAAACTGTTTCAGTGTGTCAAACGTGGGAGTTCTATTTGATTTTTCCATCTTTGATGCCAGAAGCGTCGAGGAATGTTACGAAGAAAATAAATTCTTAGGAAGAACTGCTTAAATTGAGAAATAATTCGCGAAGTACACGGGGGGGGGGGGCGATTTGATAATATTTAAGTAACATTTGCGAGTAGAGTTCTTGGACGCTTATTCTAGAAAAATATTTCATGACGAACCAAAAATAATTCTGGCTGACTATTGGAGATGATTCTTTGAAGGATTTACCAAAAATATCAAGGGGCTTTACCATAGTAACTCTGTATTCATTGCATCGCAATTCAACGGTTATTTTGAAATAGGCTCAGAACTGCAGATATTGTAGAAAACAAAAATAACAGAAACTAAATAGAATAAAACACCGAAACTCTTAAAACTGGTTCAGCTAAAATTTGGGAACTTTAGGCGAGTGTGGAGTAGTCACGCCTTAATTGTCAATACTCCCAAGTCTTCTTTGACCCAAGACTCAGAGTTCAATAGAATTGTGATGGCGGAGATGAGTACTTACCGAGTTCAAAGCGTTCGCGATGTTTTGCTTGTCGAGCGGCCATTTACAAGACAGAAGATCCATGTTAAAAGGCAAGATACGCTTCCAGTAAAGAGTGAATGAGAGATGAGGTCTACGTGAACAGACGAGAATGAGATTTGTGCAGTTGGCACAGCTTTCTTAGTAGTTTCGTTAGCGTTGTTCCGGTGGTGTCTAATGTAAGAATAAAAAGGAACATTTACCAGCTGAAAAGAGAATGAGATGCTTCGCATGTCGTGCATGCCCATCTGCTAGAATAGAAAAGAGTTTCTCTTCACAATTGTAGATTTTTATAGTTGGGACTGATCTGCATATGTGAAGAACTAATGTGCAAATGTGAAGACAAAGTGAGATAAATAAAAGATTTAGGGTTAGGGTTAGGACTGATGGAAAACAGGGAGTCGATTTTGAGAGAGGAAAGAGAAAGAAGTGGTACTGGGAATCTGTAACCTTTTTTCCACGATTATATTACGTCGAAATAAAAGTTCCTCCTGAATTTAGACGAATTTCCTGGGTTAGGGTTAGGGTTAGGGTTAGGGTTTAGGGTTAGGGTTAGGGTTAGGGTTAGGACTGATGGAAAACAGGAAGTCGATTTTGAGAGAGGAAAGAGAAAGTGGTACTGGGAATCTGTAACCTTTTTTCCACGATAATATTACGTCGAAATAAAAGTTCTTCCTGAATTTAGACGAATTTCCTGGGTTAGAGTTAGGGTTAGGGTTAGGGTTAGGGTTTAGGGTTTAGGGTTAGGGTTAGGACTGATGGAAAACAGGGAGTCGATTTTGAGAGAGGAAAGAGAAAGAAGTGGTACTGGGAATTTGTACCCTTTTTCCACGATTATATTACGTCGAAATAAAAGTTCCTCCTGAATTTAGACGAATTTCCTGGGTTAGGGTTAGGGTTAGGGTTTAGGGTTAGGGTTAGGGTTAGGACTGATGGAAAACAGGAAGTCGATTTTGAGAGAGGAAAGAGAAAGTGGTACTGGGAATCTGTAACCTTTTTTCCACGATTATATTACGTCGAAATAAAAGTTCCTCCGTAATTTAGACGAATTTCCTGGGTTAGGGTTAGGGTTAGGGTTTAGGGTTAGGGTTAGGGTTAGGGTTAGGACTGATGGAAAACAGGAAGTCGATTTTGAGAGATGAAAGAAAAAGTGGTACTGGGAATCTGTAACCTTTTTTCCACGATAATATTACGTCGAAATAAAAGTTCTTTCTGAATTTAGACGAATTTCCTGGGTTAGGGTTAGGGTTTAGGGTTTAGGGTTAGGGTTAGGGTTAGGGTTAGGACTGATGGAAAACAGGGAGTCGATTTTGAGAGAGGAAAGAGAAAGAAGTGGTACTAGGAATCTGTACCCTTTTTTCCACGATTATATTACGTCGAAATAAAAGTTCTTCCTGAATGTAGACGAATTTCCTGGGTTAGAGTTAGGGTTAGGGTTAGGGTTTAGGGTTTAGGGTTAGGGTTAGGACTGATGGAAAACAGGGAGTCGATTTGAGAGAGGAAAGAGAAAGAAGTGGTACTGGGAATTTGTACCCTTTTTCCACGATTATATTACGTCGAAATAAAAGTTCTTCCTGAATTTAGACGAATTTCCTGGGTTAGGGTTAGGGTTTAGGGTTTAGGGTTAGGGTTAGGGTTAGGGTTAGGACTGATGGAAAACAGGAAGTCGATTTTGAGAGAGGAAAGAGAAAGTGGTACTGGGAATCTGTAACCTTTTTTCCACGATTATATTACGTCGAAATAAAAGTTCCTCCGTAATTTAGACGAATTTCCTGGGTTAGGGTTAGGGTTAGGGTTTAGGGTTAGGGTTAGGGTTAGGGTTAGGACTGATGGAAAACAGGAAGTCGATTTTGAGAGATGAAAGAGAAAGTGGTACTGGGAATCTGTAACCTTTTTTCCACGATTATATTACGTCGAAATAAAAGTTCTCTCTGAATTTAGACGAATTTCCTGGGTTAGGGTTAGGGTTTAGGGTTTAGGGTTAGGGTTAGGACTGATGGAAAACAGGGAGTCGATTTTGAGAGAGGAAAGAGAAAGAAGTGGTACTAGGAATCTGTACCCTTTTTTCCACGATTATATTACGTCGAAATAAAAGTTCCTCCTGAATTTAGACGAATTTCCTGGGGACGTTATTATGCTACAAAGGATTAACAGACTATTTGTTTACAGAATTAACGTCTAGAAACACATTCATCTACTAACCATTTGTGTGGAAAACAGAGGTTTTTGGCCTAAAATGACCCAACAATAGTCGATATGCCGCAAAACCCAACAAGGAATTTTTTTTGAAACGTCTACTACTTCAATGCGATCGTTACGTGAGCATGTTAAACAAACATGTTTGTTGAATATTTTGGTTGGGTTATGTTAGAAAAACGTGAATGGAAAGTCGGTGTGATGTTGTTTTTTCCCCTCTAGCGATGAGAAGGAAAAGAGGGACACAAGTGCGAGTAAAGATGGTGGCGTGATTCTGTATCGTCCTACCAGCGAACGACATTTCAAGTAAAGGGAAGAGGACGTGAACAAGTTGTGCTTTCGTAATAAATTGACAATCCTTAAGCGACGATTAATACGAACAATCATACACACATATATATATATATGTATGTATATATATATATATATATATATATATATATATATATATATATATATATATATATATATATATATATATATATATATATAAGAAGGAATAGGTAAATATGAACCTTAAAACACTTATATATATATATATATATTTATTTTTTTGGTACAGAAAAATTAGTACAACATTATATGTATATTATTTATACAAAGAATATTGGTTACATAGGTGCATACATGTTTCGCTTGTACCCTTCATAGAGAGTTATCTCTTCAGACAAAAACGAGAAATTGAACATTTTTAATTCCTCGTTTTGGTCTGAAGAGGTTGATTCTCTATGAAGAGTACAATTGTGATACAGCGAAACAGTCTGTATGTGGATGACTATATATATATATATATATATATATATATATATATATATATATATATTCCTCGCTCAGAATGATCACCTCAACAGCCTATGAACTAAAGCAGAGAACAAACTAAATTTGAAAAGATAACAGCACCCCTTACGGTTTAAAAAAAACCCTTCCCCCCCCCCGCTCAGAATAAATACCTCAACTGCTTTGAAAACGCTCTCTTTAACCGCACCAAAAGCATAAATTAAAGTATAAAAGTAAAAAAAAAACACACAGAAAACTTTCCAACTTTATTATTAAGAAAATCAACAACTTTACTAAAAAGATTAAAAACACCCTAATATAATTTTCACAGCAGACAAAACTAACAAGTACTGCAAATTGGACTATGCTGCTTATAAGATCCTAATATGTAAGGAGTTCAATCACTCATCCAAAATCACCTCCAATAATACAACTAATACAAGTATAAACAATGAAGCTGAATTCTTATAAACCTTTATGAATATCCTTAAATACACTGAGATTTTAACTCATGCAACTCCATGATGTACTTTGAAGGACAATAAACATTGCCCCTCGAGATTTGATTTAGGCATCATTAGTAAAAAAATTATTGATAGAATTATCTATAGAATAAAAGAAAAAAATCTCTTTTTTACTATGGCAATCGTCCGATGAGGTGACGCATTGGTTCCTAAATCTTAAGGACACATCCAATTTAAATTTAAATTTCATAACATTCGATATACAAATGTTGCATAGCCCCCTCTTGCTTGGGCCGCGGCAGTTCTCGGTTTTGTATACGCGTCCCGGAACGGGCCGTGGCAGTTCTCGTTTAAACACTCGTCATTTTTTTAACACCAAACATCATATAGTTTGCATACCTTTAAATTCTCGTACCCTCTCTTCTTTCCTCGTCGCGTGGAGGCGCGTGTCGTCTAGTGGCTGAATTATTTCTTCTTTTTTTCTGCCAAAACATCGCCGCTACAACAAAAACTTCATGACCGACTCCGAAGACAAACACTCTTTTAAATTTAATTTCTGTTTTATTTCAAGCGTTAGTTATCCGTCAGCTGGAAGATATTCACTAACGTCGAGAGAGAGAGATAGAGAGAGAGAGAGAGAGAGAGAGAGAGAGAGAGAGAGAGAGAGAGAGAGAGAGAGAGACGCAAATTACTGCTTTCGTAATTACTTATCAATTAAGTCTTAACCATTCGTGGAGGGGGGAAAAGAGATCTTTCGCCTGTATTTTCTTAGGGAAATAATTCCTCTATGTAAGTTGCAGACTACATGGTAAAAATCACATCTGATAGGTTCGCCTCCCAAACCCAGACTGTTAAAACTCTGCTTCCCACGCAAAAGCCCGTGACTTCATAGAGCCTCTATCGCAGGTGCACATTGCCCCTTGATCTGAGGTCTGGTCACGAAGTGACCCTGTCACGTCTGTGAGCTCCGACTGTGAGAACAGCCCTTATTCTGCACTCGACTGCACGGGTCTCCCCCGCACTAATTCGCGCAAGTCAAACCAACGATTTCCAACAGATACGTCAATTCCCATAGGGCCATTATCCAACACACATACATCTTACCGATTCTCCTTGATAAAAACAACTCTGATCTTAAGATTAGATAAATGATACTAGTCAGAAGATCCCTGTTATAATTCGATAATAAATTTTGGACGAGACAAGACACCTAATAACTATGATATTACTATGGGTTGGTCGGACTTTTCTCAGGACACTGATTTAGCAGGTCTATAGTTGTTACGGGAACTTAAGGTTGAACTTGAGCATTTGCAGAATGGGTTGTACAGAGATGATGCAGTTTTTGTTTCCAGAAAGAGACATACACTATGCAAGAAAATCCTTTACATATATTCTTTCAAAACTTTGGGCTATATATCATTTTAGAACCCGAGAAGAGAACATCTAATTTCCTTGACTTAACATTAGACCTTAATTCTGAACGGCTACTACTTTTCCTTATCAACCCATCATGTCAACCCAAAATTTCGATGTACTTGCATGACATTTTTCTTCAAATTATCCTCCTGAGGAAGTCTTACAATAAAGACGAAACGTTGATGAATGTATAAAAATATCTCTTGGTGTTTTTTCTTTTTCATTATGCCATATATATATATATATATATATATATATATATATATATATATATATATATACATATATATATGTATATACATATATATATATATACATATATATATATATATATATATATATATATATATACATGTATATATATATATATATATATATGTATATACATATATATATATATACATATATATATATATATATATATATATATATATATATATATATATATATATATATATATATATATATATATACACACTTCCTTTTCTCTTTTAGTCAGTTATTTTCGCTGCTCTCATTTTTACCGTTTTTGTTGCTTGTGGAATCGGCATTCTTCATCGTCCAAAATCGAGGTGCCAATCCTTTGAATTGTCTCTCTCTCTCTCTCTCTCTCTCTCTCTCTCTCTCTCTCTCTCTTCTATCACACCTTAGTTTATCAACTGGTGCCAATTTCTGATAACTACGTTTTCCCCCAGAAACAAACAAATGAACCAATACAAGTTGAAGACACAAAGTCTTATCGGTGTTGCCGAGGCAGAACCAGTAAAGAATTGCCAAGCCTGTTTCTTATCTTCTATCGTCTCGAAACATCCCTGAGATGCGTCCACACATTACAAGCTCCGTCAGTCGGTCGGTCTGTCACGCTTAGGATTTCAATTAGCATTTTCATCGCTAAACGCGCAGACTGAAGGGACACATTTTACTTCTGATGCGCCGAAGAATCACTATACGAGGCTCTGTCCGTCGGTCTCTCTGTCACGCTTTAATTTGGAATAGTATTTTTGTTGCTGAACACGCAGAATATATTTTCGTGTGTATTTTCTATTTATTCTCTCTATTTCTCTGCCTGTTTCTGTCATTCTCTCGCTCTACCCGTTCCTCTGTCTGTCTGTATGTCGGTATGTCTGTATGTCTCTATCTATCTATCTATCTATCTATCTATCTATCTATCTATCTATCTATCTCTCTCTCTCTCTCTCTCTCTCTCTCTCTATATATATATATATATATATATATATATATATATATATATATATATATATATAATTAACTTGTTACAAATATCCAGGGGGTATGAATCCGAAGGAAGTTGAACCCGGGTGTATGAGAGTGCTCAATGAAAATTCAGAGCAAAATATATGTTTTTGTTGATGATTTTATTCTATTAATTGCGACAAAATATATTCTGTTTCATTAACACTCGCAAAGAGCGTCAACTTTTCAGGCTATAATGGAATCAAATCCATTATATTTGATTCCATTATAGCCTGAAAAAAATTTGATTCCATTATAGCCTGAAAAGTTGACGCTTTTTGCGAGTGTCAATGAAACAGAATATATTTTGTCGCAATTAATGGAATAAAATCATCATCAACAAAAATATATATATATATATGAGTATATATATATATATATATGAGTATATATATATATATGAGTATATATATATGAGTATATATATATATATATATATATATATATATATATATATATATATATATAGCTTCTATTAACTGTTTTCACACTACATTTTATAGAGCTTTTCATTGCCTGTTCCGATAACAATTTGGCGGTTTCTTGTATTGATAGACGTTCTGATGATAACCAGCAGACTGGGAATAGAACAAAAAGAGGCGGAGCGAACGTAGTTTCTACCAACTGATATGAATGGACGGATATAAGTTTGTGCCATAAGGGGCGTGCCATACCTTTTGCTAGCGTTTCATTGGACACAAACTGGCAGAGTGGGTCAAAAAGCTTCACAAGAATCGTTGCTGTTTTAATGTATATCGCTTGTTACGAGGACGGAATGTGGCATGAGATCAGCTTAATGTGAAGATGCCAGTCGAAATGAAGACCGCTTGACTGATCCCCACCCATAACAGAAAGGATACTTTACAACGTCACCAAATTAGCACCACAGCACGTAAAAGTTACACATGATTATATAAGAATGATAAAGCAATTCCGCAAATCAGTACACTTCCACAACAGTGAAAAAGTAAACGCAGCATTTCGACGTTACCATGGGTGGCTATAATAGAGCTTTATCTACAATCTTTTAGGAATCTTTATTCTCTGTTACAAAATAATAGGGGAAAGAAACCAAATCCTATAAAGACGACGGTCTCATTCTAATAAGAAAACCTAACGCGGGGAAATCGACAAACACAGGAAAATAATTATTAGAGCACCGAAACAATAATATTCTCAAGAGAAATAAAAGCAAACTTAAAACGAGTAGATTTCCTATAAGTAACACTAATAATAACAATGGAACATTCAGGCTCTTCACATATAAAAACCGTCCGCACCTATAAACCCCTTATCAAACTACTCCATCAATTATCAGACAGATACCAAACTCCATCAGTTACAGCCTCTCTTAAAAACCCTTCGAATGTTAGTATTTTCAACAATAGAATAACACTCTTCAAACAAATCATTAAAAGATAAAGCAGCCTCTTGTGCACACAGCAACACAACTTAATAAAAAAAAAAGAAGTAGAAATATCATCAAATTAAATAAACTTTCAATTTTTAACACAAAATAGCATCAAAATCAACTACTCCTGTACTTAAAACATATTACAAATGATAACAACACATAAAATATCTAATAATATTCTACTACAGACAGAACAAAAATAACTTGCAATTGAAGAAATATTCTTGCCTACAAGGTTTATCACTGTCGACAAATCTTATATTCAAAGCTACAATCCAAACGAAGACTATACGCATACACATCTTCACATTCAACCCCGAAAGATATCCTAACAACTCAACATTAGTCGGATACACATCGTTTCAAGTATAAGCTCCGTCTATATGAAACTTCACATTTTACACAGAACACTGAACTAAAAAGCAGATCAAAACTAACATCCAAATACAAACATGAAAACATGAAAACAAATATCCAATTCATTCTTTTACGAAGAACTTTTTACGTTTTACTTTTACGTAAAACTACGATTTTCGAAACCAAAATGTCATATTCAACAAAATGTACAAATACATGAAATGAAGAGAAAAAAAAACAACAACCAAGATACACATGCATCTATAACGACTATCAATATTAATAGATTTTTAATCCAACATGCCACATCAGCTTCCCGACAAACTAGCAATGCTATATGTTATATAAAAAGATAAATGTTTTTCTTCTTCCATATAATGCGCTTCTCCATGCATGTGATGTTACATACATTTTTCTTCATTCTAAGTCCCACCGTACATCTGTACATATTGTTGTTTTTTTTTACCCAGTATGTACTGATTTAATGTATCCAAACTCCTATTCTTCTCGTTATTTCTAATTTGCTGCATAATTGGGAGTATTAACCTCTATAGTCCTAATGTTGTCTGCCAGCTTTTAAATTAATGTCTAAACCATGTGTTGATGAAAAGAACCGATATTAATAGATATATATCGTCTCAGAAACGATCGTACACATACAATTGTTAAGTTGAATTCTTGGAGCGCAAATAAATGATCATGTAATGAATTTTACACAAGATCTATATATTTTATATATATATATATATATATATATATATATATATATATATATATATATATATATATATTCAATGTGTCTCTAGTAATCTATACATACCCTAGGACAAACCATCTCTCGCAGTTTAACATGCTACACAAAATACCAAAAAACAAACAAACTTTCGCAAATTACTTCTATCCTATCCATTTCTAATAGTAGTCTTCGCCTCCCCATCATCGAATCATTATCAATCCCGTCGTATAAACCCACCATAAACCAGGTCCGATATGCGAGTGGGAAAAAAACTTTAAAT
Source organism: Sepiola atlantica (assembly GCA_963556195.1). NCBI lineage: Eukaryota > Metazoa > Mollusca > Cephalopoda > Sepiida > Sepiolidae > Sepiola > Sepiola atlantica. The sequence goes on from OY744523.1 coordinate 11,130,469, forward strand.
GTTTGTCAAACGTTTTTAACACGATCTTTCATGATAAGTACACCAGCTTCAATTCGTTGTATCATCACATGCCTGAAGACGACTCATGCGAGTCAAAAGTACTAGAAATTATGGTCAATTCCTATACACATCGAAAGAGAGGGGTTAATTACTGGTGCGCCAGTAGGAAAAAGGACAACAAATGAATCAATCAAATCTGTATTAATGATAGAATGCTGAGATCTCAGCTTTAAATAGCTGTTTTTCGCTAACATCGACATGCCAGTGTCGCAGATTTTGTACATGTATGTATAAATAAAAATGATCATATATATATATATATATATATATATATATATATATATATATATATATATATATATATAATAAAATATTTTTTTCATATTAGACGGCATTTTTAAAAATGAAATACAATTTTGTTTAAGATGCCAAGATTTATTTATTAAGATACACGATGGGGTCCATGTTTCATCCCTGCATGAAACTATTATCATCATCATCTAGTGGTTGTAGTGTCACAAACCCTTGTGAGTCCTCTCCTAGTTGCTGTACGTAGGTTCTGTGTGGTCTTACCACTGAACTACAACCCTGTTTTAGCATCCACAACCCTAACCCTAACCCAACCCGGTTTTAGCATCCACAAAAGAACATCGCTGACAATTTCATCCTTAGCTCTAGAGCACTGACCATCAAATCTGGTTCTTCTCTCACTGATAACACCTGAGATCCGAGAAAGGTGTTAATAACGTTGCTTCTTTGTAGGGTGCTGCCCCCACTAACTTTACTTTATATAGTAGATAAATGCTTTAAGCATAGAGTTCTATTTTTCATTCGCTGACCTACAAATCTGGCTCTTCTCTCTCTGATCAGACCTGAGATCCAAGAAAGCTATTCGTAAAGTTACTCTCTCGTGGGGTGCTGCCTCCGGGAGATGTTAAGAGCTGTTCTTAGCATTCTGGTATAACCACCGTCAATTTTCTTTCTCCAATTGTTTCGTAAAAAGTATTACTTCCATATCCAAGAACTGATATAACAATGGCTTTCGAAGCAGTCACGTTTCTTCTTGGTTGGAAGATTTTATCTCTAGATTGCTTTCAACTTGTCCAGTTCACGTCAGGCTTTGCCGATTCGCATATTTAGTTCAGCCTCTATAAAATGTTGCTTTACAAATTTACTGCCAAGATAAGTAAACACATCGACATTATTTAGACAGGTCCAACTTAGGGAAGAGATATTTCCATGTTGATTACTGAGAATGTTACACTGTTTTACTTGTTTTTACAAAAAGCCAATATGTAATTTGCTATTTCTTCGAGACAATGCTTCTGCTTGTTTAGTTTTTAAAAGCTTGCTTCAGTAATTTTATCTGCAGGATACATCCAGCTACTGGCAGGTACCAATGTCAAGCTATATATATATATATGTTTTTAAACCTTTAAAACTATATGGAAAAAAATATTCCCCAGTTCTTCGTTAGAATATGACTTTGCTTGTCAGTCAATTAATCTCCTGTAATCACTGCATTATTAAGCTTCCATGAATTTACGCTCGTCTTAATATTTGTTGTAGGGATAGTCAGTTGTGTACTATTAAAAACTGTTCTGGTAATTTATAAACAAAACATTATTTTTTCTCATGGCTTCTCAGCAGTGTTGATCAGACACCACCTCCATTAAAAAAATAATAATGAAAATGGTCTGGACATCAGATTTAGTTTTTTTTTGTTCCAGATTACTTTTTTTCTTAACCAATTTTTTGATAAAACTATTCCATGTTCGTCTTTGCTCAAGAAATTGTATGAGTTATATACAAGACTACTGTATTTTATGGAGTTAGGACGAATCCATTATACGAAATATAACCCCTCTTTGTTTTTTTAATTTTATGTATATATATATATTGCTATTTTTAAATTTTATTTCCATATTTATTTTAGTCTCATTTAAAATATTTTAAAATTAAAAATATACTTAATATATATATATATATATATATATATATATATATATGTAATTTTTCAATATTTTATATGTATTACACTATATGTACTATTTACATTTTGGATTTTCTCTATCAATCTGCTTTGATTATTTGATAAAACTTTAAAGCGGGTTATTGCTTCATTTAATTGTCTAAATATTTTATTTTGATCACCATTTTGTTTAATCAATCTTATTACTAAAGCAGAAACTGGGGCTATAAAATATATTAATCTTATTCTCAGAAATTCGGACATATATTTATATATGTATACAGAAGATAAGAACAACATTGATACTTTCGGTTTCAAATCCGATATTCTGAAATACATATATAAATAAATATTCCACTTTTATTTTTGATTATTTTCTTGATAATCGATCACTCTGCTTGGAGAGACTCCCACTATCTTAAAAAGTATACATATATATATATATATATATATATATATATATATATATATATATATATGATTCTATTTATTTAAAAAAATGTTTGGTTAGATCTAATTTGCATATGTGTATAGACATATATATATATATATTTAAATGTTGAATTAAATTAACGATAATTGAATTATCGTTTAATAATAATCTATCGTGATAATATAAAGCTCAATATATTGAATAGAGCAATCAATTCTAGCCTTGAAAGATGAGAATACAAAATTGTAAAGATACAATATTTATTAGAACATCAAAAGTTCAGAGCAAGGGGCTTCATATCCTTAATCCATGGAATCTCCTTGCTCTGAACTTTTGATGTTCTAATAAATATTGTATCTTTACAATTTTTATTCTCATCTTTCATCTCTAATATATATATATATATATATATATATATATATATATATATATATATATATATATATATATATTAGATTTTTAATATGAGATTATAGATAATTATTTATAATTATATATATATATATATTTATATATATTTATATATATGTGTGTGTGTATATACATATATATATATAATTATAAATAATTATCTATAATCTCATATTAAAAATCTAATATATATATATATATATATATATATATATATATATATATATTAGATTTTTAATGTGAGATTATAGATAATTATTTATAATTATATATATATGTACACACACACACACACACACACACATATATATATATATATATATATATATATATATAATATCTCAGGTTATGTTGAAAAGAAATCAATAAAATGCTCGATCACAAAAAAGTGAGAGCTAAATACACATAATTTATTTTTAAAACTGTACGTTACGTATTGTAACGTATAGTTTTTTTTAAATAAATTATGTGTATGTATGTATGTATATATATATGTATATATATATATATATATATATATATATATATATAATCAAGCTTAAATGTATATCAGAAGCTTCAACAATTACGGTTTCACTCTAAAGGATTGTATCGTCCCATGTAGGAGTTGACTAAAGCATCCTTCTCCGTATACTATTGTAAATGTACTTACAATAATTCATGTGATTTATTTAAAAACATGATTCTAATCAACTCTGTAATATATTCATATTGAGCACTGTTTTCATTACGTTAATCGTTGGATGTTTTACCCCACAAATTATTTTTCATGATATGTATGCATAATAATATGAAAATCAACTTCTGAAAATCCAATCACAGCCAAATCGAGGCATTTCTCTGTCATCCGGCTGGGTTCAAAGTATAGTATCTGTTTGGTCTTTGATCAGTCAAGGAGAAACACTTCTAGACTTTGGCAATTTTTATTCATAGTGCCCCTTTTTAGTGAGCTGGATATTTCTTTATATTAAAACCAGACTGTATGTCTTACTGTGCCCTTGTGGAAACGCAAACAAATAGAGAGACATCAGAACTTGCACAAACATATTCCTTCAGATAGACTTTTATAATGTCTGGATCTTTTTTGTGCAGTGTATGATGTCACTGTTTATGACGTCACTCAGTGAAACGGACGTGAACATAATCTTTGGGTCACGGGTCGTCTACTAGACGACCTGTATAATAGTTTTGTATACTACCGGATTTTATTTATTTGTTTGTAAGTCTTTGTGTTTATAGATCCAACGTGTGGTCGTGTGTCTTTTGTGTGTGGATTTTTATGCTTTTGTGTATCTGCGCTTGTGTGTGTGTGTGTGTGTATGTGTGTCTGTTTGTTATTTTGTATGCGTTTACGTATGTGCTTGAGTGTGTCTTTGTGTGGGTGTGTTTCTCTCTTTTTATTTTGATTCAGTTACAAAAAGAGAGAAGCATTCACAAATACACATATAAACGCACAGAGACACACACACAGAGACGCACACAAACACATAAGCACATACACAATGTTTGCGTGTCTAACAAACCACACGAATATATACACATACGTATTATCACTGTTACCACAACAGCTGGAATGTGCGTCCCTGTGTTAAGGCGGCCGAATTTAAGAAAAACATTTAGATTATTTTTATTTTTTTTCTGTCTGATGTTAGTCGGGGGAGTTTACATGGCTATCTGGCTGGGTGGTCGACCCGGCACAAAGACGTATTTAATAGCAGACCCTCACACATCTGCGATTATCCAGATCACGTCTTAAATAAAAAAATTAAAAAATTCTTCTGAAAAGAGGGAAATTACAGACGAGAACGTCTGTAATTTCCCTCTTTTCACTTCCGTTTAAAAAAAAAACACCCTTTCGTCTCCACCGAACTCACGTCCAGTAAATTCGGACACCCGACGGAGAGTCGTATCTAGCAACCCCGATTCGTTAGACCAGTTAACCATAGTGTGGGGTCGATTCCCGCAAAACGCCGTAGTTCTTATATTTTACATAAATGCACTTTTAATCCATGGAATTGGTAAAAGTATTTCTAATCTATATGCTAAATATGTAGATTTTCAAGACTGGCTCCTTGTATCTTTTATCCTTTATATGCGAGTTTCAACTTTTCCTTAAACATAGTGTGTGGTGGTCTACGATACCAGACGGGTTACAACATATCTGCCCGGCGTCTGTCAACAGTCTTCTTCTTCTTCTTCTTCTTCTTCTTCTTCTTCTTCTTCTTCTTCTTCTTCTTCTATTTCTTCTTCTTCTTCTTCTTCTTCTTCTTCTTCTTCTTCTTCTTCTTCTTCTTCTTCTTCTTCTTCTATTTCTTCTTCTTCTTCTTCTTCTTCTTCTTCTTTTTCTTCTTCTTCTTCTTCTTCTTCTTCTTCTTCTTCTTCTTCTTCTTCTTCTTCTTCTTCTTCTTCTTCTTCTTCTTCTTCTTCTTTCGTGTGAATCAGATGATTCTGGTGCTGGTATTAGTTTCCCCGATGTTTTTCTAGTTAGAAATCTTTCTGGAAAGACATCGGGTACTTACGGGAAGGACCACGAGAAGGTTGCCAACATCCCTAAGTAAAAGTTGTACTGTGGAACCGACTGAATTCAAACTTCAGTCCGTGTCGTTATCCACTTGACCACCGTCACCCCCCCCCCATTTTTCTGTCGATCCGTTTTAAGTTGTACTGTGAATATTTACGTCTCTCAGAATCTGTACTGAATTTCGAACGGACTCCTTGAGGCACCTGAAAAAGGTCGGAGGTTACATCGACCGAAATGTTGCGAGAATAACATTCAATATGAGTACAGTAGTTCGATTAATCAAAATAATATATAATTGATCGTTTTCTGAAGTATGCGAAGAAAACTGAATATGAAACAAGCAAAACATATTTTATTTCATTTGTTCATTTTACGGCATATCAACCCGTCGTAAAATGTTCCCTGAATATCTACGTCTCTCAGATCCTTTTTTCTGGTAACTTTAATAATTGGAGACATATAAAACAACAACGGACGACGCTATTCACTTGTTTCACCTCTTTAAAATGATGTAAATCTAAATAAGTTGACAATTTGATCTCGCTTTTCTACCACGTAGTTCCCCCCATGGCGTCATATCCTGCAACGTAGTCATAACTCTGGTCTGTTAACTCTTAATGGAATTGTCCCTTACCCTAACGTTTTGCTTACTCTAGCCTTATTTCGAAAATACTGTTTTTAACATTATTTTTACACACCCGCCTCTAATCTTCATCGACGGTCATTTCGTCGAGAGATATTTGGTCGAACGGACGTTTTGTGGGTGTTTTCCTAGACCGACTTTCTAATGAACAGACTTTTCATTGAACAGAACATACATCTCTTTGAACAGACCTTTCGTCGAATGGACGTTTCCCCGAACAGACTTTTCATCGAACGAACGTTTCACTAAACAAACCTTTCGCCAAACGGATTTTTCATCAAACGTACTCTTCGTCGAACGGACTTTCCGTCCAAAGGACTTTTCGCCGAACGATCTCTTCACCCAACCTACTTTCCGTCGAACGATCTTTTAGTCGGTGGAATATTCACTAAACGGAAATTTCGCTGAATGAACTTCGTTTAACAGACCTTTCGCTCCATGGATATTACTCAAAAAAAATTTTTTTGCCGAACAGACTTTTCATTTGCTGAATAGACTTTTTATCGAACGGACAGTGAACGAATTTTTTTTGCCAAACGTGCTTTTCACTAAACGTACTTTCAGTTGAAAGAACTTTTCGCTAAAAATACTTTTCAGTGAACGAATTTTTTGCCAAACGAACATCCAACCGGACTATTCACTGAACAAACGTTTCGCCGAACGGAATTTTCCCTGCAGCTACTTTCCATCAAACGAATTTTTACAAAACAGAAATTCCGCTGGACGAAAATTTCCCCGAAAAGAAATTTTACTAAATAAGCTTTCAGCGAACAGACCTTTCGTTCTTTCCACTAAGCGCACATTCTGCTGAAAGGAATTCTCAACAAACACACTTTGATTTTTAATATATTCATTTTTACACCGACGCCGAATATTAAAAATATTAATTTATTATTTCAACAAACAATCACCGGCCAATTGGTTGCAGCATACATCCTTAGGGTCTTTATTGATCGTTTCCTCATTCAGGTAGACATAGAGTTCCATACGATAACTCGCATCTAGTGTCGGGGTAAATTAATTTTCAAGACGATTCTGCCGCCTTTGCTCTCCTACAAAATAAAAAAATAACTCATTACACTCTTTTTAATATCTACTATAAACATTCCAAATTCATAAATATCTAATAATTTTTGCATCTATGGTTACATTTATTTTAAAAGGGTGGTGGTGGTGGTGGAGCTGTCTCCTTTTCACACTTAAAAATAAATCATAGATAGAATCCGTTTTATGTCTACTACCTATGTTTCAAAATTTCATAAAATCTGTCTAATAGTTTATTTACAAACATACTGACGCACACACAGACGTTTACATTTTTTATATAATATATATATAGTTACGGGTATTTAGTAGATTAATTATATTGAGTAAAATATTCGTTTCCACCACGGCAGTGCCGAATCACCTCCCTTCAATAAGCTTTTCTCGCGAGGCATCTTCGCTGGTTTGATCACCTTCTTCGGCGTCAAAAAAGCGAATTCATCAGAAAAGCCATCGAACTGGTTCTACTTCGTAGCTGGAAGAAGCAGTGCGTTGGCAAACCTAAAACATGGCTCATAATGGTGAAGCAGGTGAAGGCAGAACCCATTATTGGTCCAAATATATACGGTGATCGCAAGTGAAATTAAATTGACTTTTATTCACGACTCAGAATTCATTAGAAAGAGACGCCTAAACCAACCCAAAGTGAATGCCGCCACAAGTCATTTCTGCTGTGCATAAAAAGAATGACGAGAAACTGATATACGAAAATATAATGATATATCTGTATTGTCGGTGGCGGTGAAGGAGTGTGAGTTAGTGAGGAAAGAAGAGGAACGCATAGGATCGTTTTTCACACCAACCAAATCACCAACCAACTGACGATATCAATTTCAAGTTGTTATTATATAACAATTTGTGACTTATTGCAAACACTCACTGTGAGACTTCACTGTAAATTTAGCCACACACCCAGGGCGTTTTATTCGGCGACGAGGTGTTTCCTTCTGCCGCTAACCCTTTGCAGGTTGTTCCAATCAACAATTATTTTATTTTTTGACAATGCACCATATTTGTTTGTCCCAGCCAGGTGCCCGACTTCAACCAACGATTATCTTAGTTTTGATAATCATTTATGTTATGTAGTTTTCTTCCTGTCAGGTGCGTTTCCATTGAGAATTTCACCTACTTTTATCCAATGACCTTTAGTATATTTGGATATTTAGCATTGGTATTTGATAAACATTGCTGTATCGATTTCAGAGATGTGTTCCGTCGTAGCATATAGAAGGATTCAATGTAATTCTTAAAATTAAATTAATTCTAAAATAATACTAGAAAAAATGTGACCTTTTGAGCTCGGATTAGATTGTTTGAATCAGGAAAAGTGTGTTTGCAAAGCCAGTTTAAAAAATAATAAAACAAAAGTGTGTTTGCAAAGCCAGTTAAATAATAATAATAAAAAGTGTGTTTGCAAAGCCAGTTAAATAATAAAACAAAAAAAGAAAGTGTGTTTGCAAAGCCAGTTAAATAATAAAACAAAAAACAAAAGTGTGTTTGCAAAGCCAGTTAAATAATAAAAAAAAAACAAAAGTGTGTTTGCAAAGCCAGTTAAATAATAAAACAAAAAACAAAAGTATGTTTGCAAAGCCAGTTAAATAATATGAAAAACAAAAGTGTGTTTGCAAAGCCAGTTAAAAAAAACAGAAGTGTGTTTGCAAAGCCAGTTAAATAATATTAAAAAAGTGTGTTTGCAAAGCCAGTTAAAAAAAAAAAAAAAGTGTGTTTGCAAAGCCAGTTAAAAAAACAGAAGTGTGTTTGCAAAGCCAGTTAAATAATAATAAAAAAAAGTGTGTTTGCAAAGCCGGTTAAATAATAAAAAAAACAAAAGTGTGTTTGCAAAGCCAGTTAAAAAAAACAGAAGTGTGTTTGCAAAGCCAGTTAAATAATAATAAAACAAAAGTGTGTTTGCAAAGCCAGTTAAATAATATAAAAAACAAAAGTGTGTTTGCAAAGCCAGTTAAAAAAAAACTGAAGTGTGTTTGCAAAGCCAGCTAAATAATAATAAAACAAAAGTGTGTTTGCAAAGCCAGTTAAATAATGAAACAAAAAACAAAAGTGTGTTTGCAAAGCCAGTTAAATAATAATAAAAAAGTGTGTTTGCAAAGCCAGTTAAATAATAAAAAAAACAAAAGTGTGTTTGCAAAGCCAGTTAAATAATTAAAAACAAAACACCTAAAAAAACACAATTCAAAATCAGTCTTTCTGTTTGTGACATCTCCCTTCTCTCTCTTTCTATATTTCTCTCCTTTTCTCTTCGTCTATGCGTTAAATAGTATTAATTTATGTGGTGATATTTCCCATTGTTTATAATAGACTATTCCAATTTTCTGTTTCATGATAAGTTTTATTACCGCTGTCTGTTAATGCTATTCACCACAAACAAGGCAAGTTGCCACTGTAGACGCAAGAGGCTACTGGGAATTAGGGTGAACGTTTAGTAGGTCATCCTAAATTGGGAGTTGTGCAGCGAGATGCTTGTTCACATTAGTTTAAAGTTTCTGCATGTCGGTACAGTCGGGGAAACAGGGAGCATGGAGGGAGTTCCAAAGGCCGGCAGCCCAGGGAAAGAAGCTATTGGAGTAGAAGGCTCTCTGACATCTGGCGACCTCCATAGTGAATGGATGGGATTTAGCTGATTGTCTGGTTGGTCGTGTGTATTTACGTCGAGGAGGCACCAGAGCAGCAAGTTCATCGGAGCACATTCCATTGAAGAACTTGTAAAACAAGCACAGAGATGCAACATTGCGGCAATGGAACAGGGGCTGGAGCTATTAGATTATGTACACATTTTTAGACCTTGTCTAAGAGGGTGAAACTGGTGGATGGTGCACCAGCTCAGATGTGAAAACAATACTCTAAGCACGGGCGAATGGTGGCTTTGTAGAGTTATTGATACTGTATAAAATAAAGAGGGGTCAAACAACGTACAGTGAGAGAGGGTGAGAGTAATAGACAGAAACATAGTAAGAGATAGATAACTTGGTAAGTAAATTGCAAGTTACGGCTAATTATGACAATTAAAATTTACTTAAAAAAGCATAACTCAATCTCAAAACTGATACATTTTTTTAGCATGTATTTGGCGTAGTTAAAATATGAAGGAAAAAGCCTTAGGGAAACAAATGTGTACTAACTCAGCTTTGTTATAATAATAGTTATACTGGCGCTATCAAATAAGGCTGTTCAAAGTTATTGACTTCCTGACTAAAAATGCACCAAGCATTGATGTTTTACTGTTTTTTTCCTTTGCAAAACTCAATCATGTTCTGCAAAATCCAAAACAACAATTTCCCTCCCTCCTCTCTTCTTCCCTCTCCCCTTCCCCCTTTCACTCAACCAAGCACCATGAATGGATGCTTGAACATATAAAGAACTTGAAGCATAAAAACCTTCACCAAAATGACCGGATTCAGCATTGAATGACTTGAAAAGGGTCGATATGCCGTGAAACAAAAACAACCAAACCAAAAGCCATGATTACACATTTGAAGATATAAAGAACTTGAAGCATAAAAACCTTCACCAAAAATGACCAGATTCGGCATTAAATAACCCAAAAAAGGGTTGATATGCCGTAAAACAAAACAACCAAACCAACCCTAATAAGAGATACTTTTGAAAAAATTACCCTAAACTTTGGATAGCACATCGTGTTTCTCCCCCTCCTACTTTTCTCTTTTTCCCCTCCACCCACTACCTCTCACTTTCTTTGTATCTCTCTCTCTCTCTGGTACAGGGATCAGTTTTCATCTATCTTTTTTCTATTTTTAAAGTATATGCAAAAGTTCACATCATTTCTTTCTATGAAATATGACAAAAAGAAAGAAAAACAAAACCGGTTTGTTCACAGTCAATGTACTTATGTGTCATTGGCCGTCTTTTTATGGTCCTAATTTTTTGGCAGCGTTGGGCAAAAAAACAAAAAACTAAATACGTAAATCGACAAAAAAGGGCCGTCGACTAATTCGTCAGTCAACCTTGTTTCCTCATTCAAACAATTGGCCTCATTGATAATTTTATCCCTTCCTTCCTCAGTCGTTTTATCAATACATACCGGCCAGCCCTCAAATAAAAAGGCTGCCCCAAACACTAATACTGGGTAATAATATACACGAATGCATAATATATATATATATATATATATATATATATATATATATATATATATATATATATATATATATATATATATATAATGTATATATATATATATATATATATATATATATATATATATATATATATATATATATATAATGTGTATATAATTTTTATATATTTTCAAAGCTTAATTTTATTACCTGTAGTAGTATAACTGCGGTAATGGTCCTCTGAAAAGAGAAAAATTATCTTTGAAAACTCATGAGCTAAGGACTTAAGGATACTTTGCTTGAACTTTGAATTTTAATAAAATTTGATTGACACTTTATTTTATTACTTCATTTTATATTATAATATTAACGCTCTATCCAGTATATTGAGCTTCAGTTTTTATCCGGATGTTTCACTAATTATAAGATATTAGTTGACGCTTATATCTTTTCTTGGATTGCTTCATATATATATATATATATATATATATATATATATATATATATATAGTCTCGGAAGTTCTTTTAACCTTCAAAACTGGGGGAAAAAAAAAAAAAAAAATTTTGTTGAAAGATTTTAGTCTAGTAAGTCAATCAATCTACTGCAATCACTATTTTAGTTTACTTCCAAGAATATACTCTAATATAAATATATTTTTATATATGTTTTTATATATAAGGGATCGTCAGTTGTTTACCATGAAAACTGTTTCGGGATTTTAAAAACAAAACAGTATTTCTTTATCATGGCATCCCAGCAGTGTTGATCAGACACCACCTCCCTATTTAATAATTATTTTTTAATTTAAAAAGTTTACAAATATTTAATTTAGTTTTGCCTCCAGATTTGTTTTTCTAAAGTATTAAAATATAGTTTCCTTACCTGTGTTGTTCCTTTCAAAGTGGGTATTTACTATTTTACAGAACATCTATTTTATAGAGTTAGATGATTCCATTATAATAACCCCCCTTTTTTCCCTTGGTTATTTTCTTTGTCTACAAATGTTTTAAAATTAAAAATATATATTTATAAAAATATTTCATATATACATATATATATATATATATATACATTTATTTATTTATTTTATCATGGACTATTTACATATGTTATACATTTTTATAGTAGAGTTTTGGATTTCTTTTATCAATTTCTTTTGATTTATTTCATATAATTTAAAAGCGTCAGGATAGCGTGTTATTGCCTTATTTAACTGTCTAAATATTTTATTTTTATCTCCACCTTGTTTAAGCATTCTTATTACTAATGAAGTGACTGGAGGTATAAAATCCATTAACCTTAAAGTAACGCGGGCTATTCTTAGAAATTCGGACATTATACTCCCATAAAATATATACATAGGACAGGTACTACTTTTATGCGGCATACGAACGATATGAAAGGGAAAAGAATTTCTTTTATCAAACATTTTATAAATAAATCTACCATCCTCAATTTTTATATCTAAATCTAGAAAGGTAGCATGTATTCCTGTATGTTCACAATTTAATTTTAATTCCCTAGGATATATTAAATGTTTAGTATTTTCAAACTCCTCTCTATCATTTATACAGACCAGGTCATCAATAAACCTCCTGCAGCCGTGGTAACTATACGTTCTAGATATATCATTTTTTATTAATGCTGACATATATATGTATTCATATCTATGTAAATAGAGATTTGCCCAAAAGGGGGCAGGGTCCAAACCCATAGGAATACCTATTGTTTGTATTAGTGTATTATTTCCTATTTTAAAATAACTTTCTTTAATCAGGTGACTTATAAGTATTTTAAGGCCATTTTTTGAAGTACTAGTTTTACTGTTTTTAGTCTTACACCAAAAGGCTTTAGATTTTGAAAATTCTATGTATTTACCTTTACCTCCGGCAAAAGCTAAATCTATAATGTTACCTAATTCTTTAATTAGTTCATTATGTGGTATTTTAGTATATAAGGTACTAAAATCATATGTAGAAATTGACTTAGCCTTTTTACGGGATTTTATATGATCTAGTTTTTCTTTTATTGGATATGAATTATTTACTACCCAAAATAGGTTTATATTACTATAGAACTTTCTTTTATTATGAAAATTATTTATCTGATTAATTATTAATTTAAACACATTTGATATAGCCTTACTCAAGGGTTTAGTAATACACATTTTGGAGGCAACAATAAAACGGGCCCCAACTGGTTTTTTATGCATTTTCGGTATCCAATACATACATGGAAGTTTATTATTTTTCTCATCTAATTTTAGTCCTAATTTTTCACAAATAATGGTGTTATTTAGAATAATACTTTCTTTTTCACAATTACTTACTTTATAAGTATCTGATTCTATACCTATAATTCCTACTTCTGACAATAATCGTTGTATGTAATATTTTTTACATATAAAAGCTATATTATTTGCTGCCTTATCAATAGGAACTATTACAAATTTATTTTGAAGTATTTGAAGGTCCATAATTATTTGTGAATTTCTAAGGAGAGGATTCGTCTTTTTAGGATGTTTAAACATTTTTAAACGTTCGACCTTTTTATTTACGAATCTGAGTATATTATTTTACCATGCGTCAAATGTGGAATCTAATATTTTGTGTTTTTTTGCCATGGATATACTAAAGGTTTCTAATGCTTTATTTATTTCTTTTATACATTTTGTATAATTTAAACATTTAGGTTCTCTGTAGTTTGGACCTTTTGTAAGGAGCTTTCTCAACTTAGGATTTTTTACTATCGCTAAATTACCGGTAATTACATGCCCTATGTCATTATTACATAAAGGGGAGGACTTACATTCGCATTCTGGAATATTTTCATCCTTATAATCATTTGTATTTATATTTTCTACTGTTTTTTTATAATTGAAAATTTTATTTCGTATGGTTTGCCCAAGTTTATATGTTACTATTGGATTTTGTCCCTCCATTTTTAGTTCAGTGGGTAGTAATTGTAAGATTTCTGGATTATTTAATATTTTTGGCAGATTTATATCATCTAATCCTTTATTTTCATACAGAACTACACAAACATTTCTAGGTTTATGTTTTTTATATACAACAGGTGGTTTATATAGTTTAGTATCGATTATATCCATTATATATTCATACCATTGAGTTAGTTTTTCTTTTTTGTACATCATATCTGGTTGTAGTAATATTTTAGATGCAATATTCTTCTGTACCTTCTTTTTTGTTTGATTTAGAAGTTTATATATGAAATATTTCTTTGTTTATAAGTATATATATATATATATATATATATATATATATATATATATATATATATATTAAAATGTTGAATTAAATTAAAGATAATTGACTTATCGTTTAATAATATTCTATCGTGATAATATAAATCTCAATATATTGAATAGAGCAATCAATTCTAGAGATGAAAAGTGAGAATAAAAAATTGTAACGACACAATATTTATTAAAAACATCAGAAGTTCAAAGCAAGGAGCTTCATATCCTTAATCCATGGATTTTCAAAGATATGCAGCTCTTTGCTTTGAACTTTTGATGTTTTTGTATCAAATTTTATTCTCATCTTTCATCTCTAATATATATATATATATATATATTTATATATATATATATATATATATATTGAAGTATATCGGCCGTTAAAACTGTATGAAATAAAAACAATTTTTTTAGTCCCAAGTCCTTCGTTGGGAACTCCTTTGCTTGTGAGCCAATTAATCTTTTGCAATCACTACATTAGTTTGCTTCCAAGAATTTACACTAGTCTTTATTTCTTTATTTCAGGGACTTATAAACAAAGAAATATTTCATCTCATGGCTCCCTGGCAGTGTTCATCAAACGCCACTTCCCTAAAAAAAAAACAAGAACAAAAACGTTTCGGATATCAGATTTATTTTTTGTCGCTCCAGATCAATTTTTTTGCTAACCTATTTTGTTTATTATTTTTTTTCCTTTACTGTAATGTGTTTGTTATTTATAAAACTATTTTATAAAGTTAGGACGAATCCATTATACTAACCCATAACCTCTCTTGGGTTATTTATATTTTCATGTATTTTTATTATTATTTATTTTATAACACTTTTATATTTAAATCAAATTTATAAATATTTAAAAGAAAAAGAGACAATATATATATATATATATATATATATATATATATATATATATATATATATATATATATATATATATATATATATATATATAAGTCAGGTTCATTTTGTATTCCAATATTTCTTTATTTTTTATTTTTTTACATTTCCAAAAAACAACATTTCTGTGTGATGTATTTTTACGGTTCGTTTCTTTTGCCGTGAGCCAAACAACATTTTGATTTCAATATCGTGTCTGCAACACTTTAAAATTATTAGAAAAATTAAAAAAAAAAAAAAGTTCTTAGATTGAAATGTTTTAAAAAAACGACACTATACAGTGGATCATTTTCTTTGAGATAACAAATTTAAAAAAAAACCAAAGAAAAAAAAGAAAAAAAACAAAGAAAATAGCAAACTCACACGTGGGAAAACCCACTAGTACACCATTTTGAATTTTTCAGTTCAGAGCTAGTACACCTTAAAAGTTGTGCGGACATTTATAAATTTTAATTCAGTAATATTTCTTAAAATAGTTAATAAGTTCTATCATTTATTTATAAAAATTTGAATTCACTTGAGGGTAATTTTAAAAAAAATGTACCATATGCAAAAAAAACGTACATCCAGGATAGTATGAATGTTTAGCAAATCTAGCAGAAAGTTTTCCAGAAATTCGAATGATGAAAAAGTTCCGCTAAGAAAATGCAAGGATTCAAATCCGATGTTAGAGATCAATGACAGAAAATATGCATATTTCATATTTTCAAGATAGGATTATTATCTCTCAATTTATATATATATATATATATATATATATATATATATATATATATATATATATATATATATATATATATATATATATATATATATATTAAAGAAAGAAAGATGAAGATAAAAAATTGCATAAAATTACATAAAATTACATCAAATTAATACAAATTTTATTACATCAAAAGTTCAAAACTTTCTCCAATTCTACAAACTTTTACTATTTTGCTATCTGCACAATAGCGCCCCTTTTAACTTCGAAAATGGCTACTCAACACTGCCAATTTTTCCTTCCCGGCCATTTATTTCTTTATCCCCAACCTTTCTAGTTTTATTCTGAAATTTTTCAAAGTGAAATGGAACTAGGTAATATTTATTTGTAATAAATACCACATTACCAAATTTTATCCTCTGACGAGAAAAGTTTTATCTTTGAAAAACCATAGTTTAAGGATTAATTTAACTCCTTGCATCTGAACTTTTGATGTAATAACATTTGTATTAATTTTATGTAACTTTATGTAATTTTGTACAATTTTATGCACTTTTTTTATCTTCATCTTTCTGTCTTTAAAATTGATTGCTCTACTCAGCGTATTGAGCTTTACTTTATTGCGATGGATCACTTTAACGATACTTCACTTATCGTTAATTCTATTATCATTAGTATATATATATATATATATATATATATATATATATATATATATATATATATATATATATATATATATATATATATATATATAATCTGTGCGTGCGTATGTTTATCTGTGTGTGTATGTATACAAAGTATCAATTTTCTTTAAATCTCGATCAAATGTTTAAGGTGAAACATATCAAATCCTTTCGATATCAAATATCCTCACTGAGCGTCTATTGTGTCGATTGAATCCCTACGAGAAAAAGAAAGAAAAGATTCCTTTGTTTAGAAATAGGCAAACCTGTCGACGAAAGAGAGAAAAAGAACCATGTTTCATTCGTTTATAATAATGAAATATAGTTCAATGTTTACTAACAAAACCGATCATATAATAATAGATTGTTGGGCCAATGCGTATATGAGTAACATTTCTTTCTGATAATCATCATTCGTTTTTCATCCGAATTTCTCCCCCTCTCTCTATTCCTTCTCTCTATCCCCCTTCTTCCCCCCTCTCTTCTTCTTCATTCTCTCTTTCCTTCTACCATTATATTTTTGTGACGTCATTTATTGTGCTCGGTAACACGTAAGCAAGTAAGATAACAAGATATAAATATTCAGAGCGTTTTAGTAGCATATATCAGCTGTCGAGGAGTGCTCTGTTCGTTTACGAAGAGCTTTGCATATAACCTTAAAATACACATCTAAAAAACGTAACAGATCCGAATCGAGATAGCAGATATTGTGCACACAAAGGATCCGATATCTTTTTAAATAGAGTTTTATAACAGTATAAATCTAAAAGAGTTGGCTTATGTAAACACTTAACTGCAGTTTCATGGGTCATTCAATGAAATGTATGAATAAAAATGCTAACTCATCTTTACACCGGACGTACTGAAGTAAAAACAAGAAATATCACATTTCAAAGATGTTAAATAAATTGTTAAATCAAAGAAGTGAGATCTCTATAAATTGTAACAAAATTCACTCCGGAATATTTACTTCAATAGAATACGTCTGTGCCAGGATAAACTGAAAATCTACAAATACATTTTAAAACATATTCAAACAATAGGAAAAATAGATAATGCCCATATAAAAAAATAGCTTGCCCCGGGTATAATTGCAAGCTTAAACAAAGCAGCTTTCCTTTAACATGTATGAGAAACTTTTCGAATCACTGATTGTCATTGTTGATAGCACCTTTCCCGAGAGTCCGACATTTAAACTACTCGGCATAACATTCATATGGGTAACATGAATTGAAATAAATACATAGAATGTACTGCCAAGTCTGCTGCAAATAAAGTGGGTTCTCTCTACTGAGTTAGAAAAATTAGCACACCTGTCATTATTTTGTATCTATATAAAGCTACCATTCGCCCATGCGTGGAGTATGGTTGCCACTTCAGGGTTGGTGCACTAAATACTAGTCTCAGTCTCTCGCTCTTAGAAAGGTGCAAAAAGAGTATCTAACCTAATAGGTCCCGGACTGTCTACCAAGCTCCAGCCCCTGTCCCATCGCTGCAGTTTTGCATCCCTGTGCTTGTTTTACAAGTACTTCCGAAAAACTTACTGCACTTGTACCCCCCCAACGTAAATAAACCCTAACCCTAACCCTAACCCTAACCCTAACCCTAATCCGACTAGCAGCAAAGTCTCACCCCCTCACTGTAGAGATCTAGCTTCATTCCTCGGACCTCTTGCCTTTGGAATTCCTCCCCTGACCCCTGTTTCCCCGACTGTCTCAGCATGCAGAAATTTAAATGTAATGTGAACAAACGTCTTACTACACAACTGCCCACTTAGGATTCCTCCTATAAATATGTCCCCTAATCTCAATAGCCACTTTAAGTCTCAGTGGCAATGAGTAAAAAAAAACAAATAAAAAACAAACTAAAAAAAGTTCTATAAAGAAACTAAAAAAATAACCCCAAAATAATAAGATCCGTGTAATGTTTGAATTTAACAAAATATTTGTAATGAAATGTAACGTAAACAAAGGGATTGCTATTTATAATTATTAGAGTTGGTCTGTCACGCTTGGATTGCATCGCTAAACGCGTAGATTGAATGGACTCATCTTAAGAATATCTGATATTGCATTTATTCTCCAACAAATCTTATATCACCAACGTGGCTGATCAAACGATAAACATGCTAAAATATGACTTAGTCATGAGATTGAGTTATATTTAAAAAAACTCTTCTAATTAGCCGTAAATTGTAATTTCTTGAACAAGAAAACACCAATTTCACACACGTTAAAGATGGCGGCCAGTCTCATTTCTAAGTCGATGCCATGACAGTCTTTTTCTTGTTTAGGCCGACTTCGGCGTGAGAAATTTTCCGCCGGCGGCTGACAACTTATAAAAAAGCCGACAAAGACGCACAAAAACACTGGGATTTGGATTATGCCTGGCAGATGTCAGACATCTGGATCCACGACTTTCATGAATTTATTAACCTATTAAAGATTACGGTAAATTTGTCTTTTGTGACACCGCGGTGAACTAATTCTTTGATTCTAGACAGTAACAACATATTTCTGGCCGGCGGCCAGTCTGAAGTCTTGTTATGTTCACACAGTGCAAGTTGTTGCTCAGTAGATAGTGACGTCTTTCTCTGGTTTTTCTCTGTGTCTTTTTTATTACAGTCGGGTCCTTCTTAATAACAATTAAAATGACAACGCAAAATCATAGGCGTTTATCAATGGTTTCGTTCTTTTTTGTTTCCAGTATGCAGTATACTTACATAATTCTCTCAATCAATTCAACAAAGCAGAATATGAGAAGTCATTCCAATACAAACGTGCTCTTTTGCGATCCAGAAAAAAGAGGAAGATCTAATCAGCTTATTTGCTATGTGTCCTAACTCTAACTAAAAATAAATTGCTTGAGAAAGGCCAATTATGTCTAAAGTTCGCTCGTTCATATCTTAACGGTAAATAAATAATTTATTAAAAAAAAACACATCGTTTTTGGCTTTCTTAAATTTCTAATAATAATTAAAATACGAAACGACATTTAAAAAAAAACACTAATGTATTATTTCATTAACCTCATCACGTAGCCATGTGGGTACAGGAACAGACATTCAGACCATCCGTATAAACATCACGACGGACTACTATTCACGAGAGATTTTGATATCTCCGACGGAAAAATGATAAAAAAACACGCTTGAAAAGGGTCTTTTAGGCCGAACGTTTTCTTCTTCATGTCTTTAAGTTAAATAAATAATTTATTTAAAAAACACCTATCGTTTTCCGCTTACTTAACTTTCTAATATCATCATCATAATAATAATTATATATATATATATATATATATATATATATATATATATATATATATATATATATATATATATATGGCAATCAAGCTACACAGAGGCTCCCGCGTTTCATCCCGGGGGGGGGGGGATCTTCAGGCTAAAATGCATGAAGTTATTTTTGCCGGGTATTTTTATGTATACACGGCTTGCTAGTTAACCAATCAGATTCTTTGTTGTTCTCTCAGCCAATCGTTGGGCTTCCCGCGAACAAAGGCTTTGTTGGTGTCACTCCCTATATCGTCTCCTATTGTTTGTTATCAATGGATTTGCCTATATCCCGTTTCCTTACTACCTCGCCTTACTTACGTATCGAGCACTGTTTGAAGTAAATACTGAAAATTGATACATAAAAAATAATATCTCCTTATAAAGTTTTATGTGGATACATGAAATACTAATATATATATATATATATATATATATATATATATATATATATATATATATATATATATATATATATATATTGATTTCATTTTAGCTTACTTACCTCTTTGAAACAGACGGTACTAATGTTGTACTGATCTTATTATTATTATTATTATTATTATATATATATATATATATATATATATATATATATATATATATATATATATATATATATATATATATTGATTTCATTTTAACTTAGTTACCTCTCAGAAATCAAGTGATCCTTCCTGGGACAAATACCTGATTTCTATAGATAGATAGATAGATAGATAGATAGATAGATAGATAGATATTAACTAAGAAAACATTTAGAGAGAGAGAGAGAGAGAGAGAGAGAGGATAATCGTGCTTTGCAAATTGTAAAACGTAGAGGGGAGGACTTGAATGCCTACTAGACACCACCCTCGGGTGTCTTCGGTAACTCTGTACATGGGTTTGTCAGAGACTCTGACATGAGGATACTTTTTACTTGAAGTAAACTCTGACCAAATATTTTTTTAAAATGGTGTTCTGTCTCCTCAAGCCATCCAGCACGTCTTTACCTATAGAGGGCAGCTTCGAATAAAGAATTAGAAGCCGTGTACAATGAGGAAATGAATAATACAATATATGAATAAAAACAAAAATAAATGCAGGCCGGCACCCAGGATAAAAAGGGCCCATCAATCCGTTCATACACCAGATGGGAAGATGTTAGCAATGGTGTAAATCTCCCTGCCTCTGGAAATGGTGCTCCAGCCAATACAGAGGCCAACCAGGGTCAGCCATCAGACCTAGAGACAAAAGGTCCTGGCCCCCTATCTCCATCAAATGCAGCAACAAAAAGAAAAAAAACATAAGAGGCTTTTAAGCCCAACCATAGACTGTTGCACGAAATAAGGTGCTATTGTTTTGCTACCACTACTCAAAAGTTGAAAAGTGGAGCAAAACATCCAATGAGATTCTAGCTGATAAGATTCAAGAATCTACCCTCCCCGAAAAAAAAAAAAAAAAAAATATATATATATATATAATTTTTTTTTCATTTTACATCAGTTAGTTCTCTGAGATCAAGGGCCCCCTTACTGGGGCTACCACTTGATTTTATCATGAGATATCCGAGTGTTTATTTAAGGTTCTCCTCTATTTCTCAAACCTGGAAAAGCAGTGAAGAATATTATTTTTCCTCTCTTTAGTTGGCTACTTAATTATGTAAAGTTTATTTTTGTGAGCTTTTCGTTATCATGCGAATTTCACAACAAGAATTTATCTGGACTTGTGGAGTATCCAGTTTAGTGTTGTTACTTGTGGTAACATAATTAGGAAAAAGGTAGACTAATCCTCGCATAAACCGGTACGTAGCCATGCTGGGGGGCCTTAATTTGGGCTTCGAATACTATGTTATTTTGAATATTTGATCTGGGTTTAGGGTTAGGTTTAGGTTTAGGGTTGGGGTTAGGGTTAGGTTTAAGGTTAGGGTTAGAGTTAGGGTTAGGGTTGGGTTTAGGGTTAGGGTTAGGTTTAAGGTTAGGGCTAGGGTTAGGGTTAGGGTTAGGGTTAGGGTTCGGTTTAGGTTTATGGTTAGGGTTAGGGTTCGGGTTAGTGTTAGGGTTAGGTTTAGGGTTAGGTTTAGGGTTAGGGTTAGGGTTAGGTTTAGGTTTAGGGTTAGGGTTAGGGTTAGGGTTAGGGTTAGAGTTAGAGTATAATCCAGTGTGGTGTAGCTATAAAGAGGGGATCCAATTTTGGACTTCGAATACTATGTTATTTTGAATATTTGATCTGGGTTTACTTGTACGGTGAACTATCCTCATATCAGGATATCATAACAATCCCCTGTACAGAGAGACCGAGGGTAGGAGTCTCGTAGGCGTTCAAACTCGTTTGTGCGTGTGTGTTTGTAGTCACTCATAGTCGGCTGTTTCGCCGTTTCATGACTCCTATATTTACAGCATACCGCAATTAATATTGTTGCATCCTTAGACTTAACAAATAACACTAGATCTTTATAAGGACTGGATTGTCCACCTTTCTCGGTAACTTGGAGTGAAAGTGTGTCTTGGTTCTTTTCTCGGGAAAGTGGCTTGGAAATTTACAGAAAATCTGGACAATAACAAATTGCAGGTAAAATATCACTTATTCACTCAAATAGTGGCGCCCCATTTACTTAATTAGAAGTTGATTGTGGGCAATCAGAACAAGGAATAACGAGGGATTCTAGTGCCCCTATCAACATGGGAGAACGAGGATCTTAGTGCCCCTATTAACAGTGGGGAACGAGGGGTCTTAGTGCCCCTATTAACCAAGACTGCATTAAATATGACTTCATATTATCCTTGGCGCCAACTGGTTCAATCGCACTTTTTTTCAAACAGAGTTACAATTGTTGCGTTTCAACCCTGTGTAATACACACAGAAAACAAAGTTTCCGTCATTTTCTAAAAAAAACAAAAACACATGAAAATTAACAATTATTATCCATACCTTGTTAGCTGCTTATTCTTGTACGCGCCTGAATGTGATCCTTCCAAATTGAGAGAATGTCATCATGAAATACAGGTTCCTTATTTATACTTTCAAAGGGACTAAGTCAAGAGAAAACTGTTGAAGACACAGGAGGTTTATTCGACATGATCTTCGTTCCAAATCATTGACCAGTAGATTGGGGGCAGACAGAGAGAGATCGGTAATCATTGTTTAATCATATTTTGCCAGCCCATCTCATTTTTCACATGTTCACAGGTTGCTTACTTCCAAGAAACTAAGTGTTTTTCTCTCTCAGTTTCTCTTAAAGCCATGTCGTCATATCAGTTTCTATTAATTGCAATAGTCTAGTAATCCTAACCTCTCGTTCAGCGAGTTGACCTCGACTGAACTATCATATTTTGTTTTTCTCAACTAACCGTTTTATATATTAGTGAGTTAACTCGCCAAATATTTAACGCGATTGCATCAATAAATGTAAAACACACGCACACACCATAATCTCCAGACAAAGCATGTAGCTTATTGACCTTTGTATTTAAAAGACCAAGGCTCTACGTAGGAGGAAAACAGTCAGCAGGAAGAGAGTTCCACAAGCCTGCAGTTCTTGGGAAGAAGCTACTGGAATAGAACGTTGTGTTATATCGTGGTATCAAAACAGCGAATTTTATAGAAACCACTAGACCAACGAGTCAAACAAGCTGGAACAAAAAAAGTGGAGAATAAATCAGACAATTCTGAAGAACACATGCCATAATAGTTTTTATAGAAAAGACTGAGACTAGCAATATACCATCTGTGTGAGAGAGGAGTCAGAAAAGAAGAAAAGTGGGACCAACCAAATTAGAGATATGTTTCTGAACCTTATTAAGAACCCTCAAATAGGACAGATTCACCAGCCCAAAAATGACAACAGTACTTCATAGAAGGTTTGATAGTAGATTTGTAGAGATAGAGAATAGCCTCAGGTCTGAGAAAGTGTATGGAGAGATAGAGAGAATTTACTAGAGCAGAAAGAACAACAGATCTAATATATGAACTTTAAGAAAGACATGATGAGAAACAAAGACCAAGAACAGAGCAATCCATAGAAATTACAGGAAGAAAAGGAACACGCATACGACTGAAAGACACGCGCTTGGTCTTAACAGGATTAAACGAAACGAGCCATTTCGTACCTGAATGTACAACCGAATTCAAGTCTACTTCTAGATCAGTTGTATATTCCAACTTATCCCACGAAGATAGACGAGAAGAAACACTAGAGATGTTAATCTTCTGAATAATATTTCTTGGGAGATCGTTGATATAGAGAAGTAATAGTGTTGGGCCCGAGGAGCACCAGCATTGGTAGGGGAAAAGGATGAGGAGACACCATTCAGAGTTACTCGCAAGCTTCGATCAGAAAGAAAAGACCTAATAATGTAAAGACCCTTATCAGTAAGCGTGTGTTTATGTGCATACAAGTATATGTATGCATGGATGTGTGTATGTAAGCACTTTGATATATGACCCTACATATCAATAAATATAATGTATGCTCATATGTAGCATTATTCAACCTTAAAGCGTATCTCTTTTGATTATATTAATATACATCTATACGATTCCAATATGAGTGAACATATACTGTCAATATACAACATAGTTGGTGAATAATGAAAACACACCGGAAATTTCTCATTGGATTAATTAGATTCCAAATAGAGCAATAAAAATACAAAAACAAAAAAACAAACAGTAACAACAACTGTATTTTAAATTGAGAAAAAAAAATTAAAAAAACTCTCTTCTTCTTTCACGCACCATAATCGAAAATTTACTGTTAACGTTAAAAAAAATCTGGCACGCAGATTCTCTTTCTATTTGGTACGTCATAATAGAAAAAAAAAAGTTTAATTAATAATTGCAAAGAATTACGCAGAGAAAAGAATGTCTAATTGAAACTAACTTCATATTTAATCCTGGTGCAACAGAATCGGAAAGATTTTCTCGGATATCGACTTCATAATCAGAAAAGTTATTGACTCAAATGTCGTCAACCTGTTTACGAAAAGTCACCGGTCTTATCATATTTCTATAGGCCTACCATCTTACAAAAAGAAGAAGAGGGGGGAGAAGAAGAAGAAGGAGAAGAAGAAGAAGAAGGAGAGGGAGAAGAAGAAGAAGAAGAAGAAGAAGAAGAAGAAGAAGAAGAAGAAGAAAAAGAAGTAGGCTAAACTGATCAGTGTGTGCGCTTCAAGTTTTTTTTTTCTACGGCAGACCGCACTAGAGATAAGCAGACTTAAAACTAAGGCAACGTAGATTTTTGTCAAATGTCCCAGAAATTGATAAACTTGTTTTTCTTGGTGATACTTAACGCAAGAGTAGGCGAGGACTTAGGAGTTATCGGGGGGGGGGGGGGGGAGAGAAACGCTGGAAGGGAACACCGCACAGGAAACTCCAACGACAGGGGACGCTAAACTTTTTTGCATTCGACTCGGGGCCGGAAGTCGCAATTTCTAACATCTTATTTCAATAGGCAATAGAATAAGCAACAAGTGGTAAAACTACGTGTATCTACATCTATTTGAAATGCTGGTAATTGTCACCATTTCTAATAACATAAAGGGAGAGATAGAAAAAATATTACCATAAAACATTAATGTCAAGCTTGTTCGATTAAAAAAAAAAAAACTATTTCCGGTCCTTTCCAGATAAAATGATCAGGTGTATTCAACCAGGGGTTGTGCGATTCTCATTATGGACATCATCACGGTATATGCAATCGACTTTACTAGGGGAGAATCTCTATAGGATCAAACGCGGAAATTTACGAACTAATACTGAGGTTAAAGGTATGAACTTGCAATTCCATCATCCCCAGTTATGCCTAAGATAACAACTTGTGATAAATCAATCCTTTTCAACGAATCGTATAAAGATATATAGGTGATTTCCACTTAGCGTTAAAGCAATACTCTTTTGTAAACAGAATTGAGTACATTCGTTTATAAATATTGTAAAATACATAAATAAATAGCTTCATTTATATACGATATAATTTCCCCATTGCAGTTTCGTTTAGCTCAGTTAGTAGAGCATTGGACGCGGTGCCTAGAATCCTGGTGTCAAATCTCGCTAGTTCTAGCAACACTGATTTGTCGTAGAGCCGAAGAAATACGTGTATGTGGGTATATATATATATATATATATATATATATATATATATATATATATATATATATATATATATATATATACTCTTCTATGGGTGGAGCACTCCTGTGGAGAAAATTATGATTTTCACTTAGCGTTAAGCAATACTCTTTCTCTAAGAAGAATTGAGTACGTTCAGTTATCAGTTGTTTTCGAATATGACGCTGGGATACACATTTTTATTTTGGTTTAGTTTCTATATACTTGCCTACCCACAAGAGCAGAGTTAGACCCAAGGTCAGTTTTTAAAGTGGGGAAAATCCAGCTCCCCCAAAAGGGGCACTTTGAATTGGAACAAAATTTAAAATTGACTTAATCTAGTAGGACTTCTCATTCACTGATTGAGGAAAGAAAAGATAAGTGTAGCATCAAGACATATACTAAACTTTGCTCCTAGCTAAAAGGATTGGTTATGGAGTTCTTCGCATATAACTTCAATGTTCTTTTATCTTGACGAAGCTATTTGACTAATTCACCCCAAAACACTTCTTCCTCGGCGAGAACTGAACACATTATGTAACTGTAACTAATAATGTAAAGACCCTTATCAGCAAGCGTGTGTTTATGTGCATACAAGTATATGTATGCATGGATGTGCGTATGTAAGCAACTTGATATATGACACTACATATCAATAAATATAATGTATGCTCATATGTAACATTATTCAACCTTAAAGCGTATCTCTTTTGATTATATTAATATACATCTATAAGAATGGAAATTGCGCGAACATGCACGTCTTTTGAATGCCATTTTTATACCCGTGTAATAAAGAGTGATACCATTAAAAACACTTTCAACCATTAAAAACACTATCAACCATTAAAACACTTTCAACCATTAAAAACACTATCAACCATTAAAAACACTTTCACCCATTAAAAACACTTTCAACCATTAAAAACACTTTCAACCATTAAAAATATTTTCAACCATTAAAACATTTTCAACCATTAAAAACATTTTCAACCATTAAAAACATTTTCAACCATTAAAAAACATTTTCAACGATTAAAAACATTTTCAACCATTAAAAACACTTTCAAATACGTAGCATAACTTGGTATAGAGGCAGTAAATGGTATTGCATACCATTTACAAATTAGAACATTTCAAAGTAACAAGTTTCACTTTTGTTTTGTTTAGTACTAAAAAAAAAAAAAAAAAAATGACGACACTATCCTTTTCGCTTGAATTCGGTTGTACATTTAGGTACGAAATGGCTCGTTTCGTTTAATCCTGTTAAGAGCAAGCGCGTGTCTTTCAGTCGTATGCGTGTTCCTTTTCTTCCTGTAATTTCTATGGATTGCTCTGTTCTTGGTCTTTGTTTCTCATCATGTCTTTCTTAAAGTTCATATATTAGATCTATTGTTCTCAATTCTGATACGATAAAACACTTCATCTTTTCTGTCGCCAGTCAGAGAAGGAGAAATCGTTCAAGACTAAGGCAATTTTATTTTTTTCCCGTACCAGAGTGCTCTTTTTTAGGGGGGGGGGAGCTGGATTTTCCCACATTAAAAATAGATCTTGTGTCTTACTTTGCCCTCTTGGGGAGGCAAGTAAATATGGACTTGCTGGGAAAAAGTCCTACTTAAGCGTAATACATGCGAAAAAAAATGTTTCAGTCGTTAGAATTGCACAAGCCGAGACGTCTGGGTAACTGACGTCTGGGTAACTGGCGTCTGGGTAACTGACGTCTGTGTAACTGGCGATTCTGTAACTGGCGATTGTGTGTCACGGTGGACAAGCCGCACGGAAGTTGGTTCTTCTTTTAAGTCCTTCCCTTCTCTTGCCTCGACAATTCGCCTCAGTATTAATTGCCGACATGTAACCGGAAATGCCATTTTCACGGTGACTATCGAATGTCCGTAAATGTGTCGATGCGTGTCGGTGACCGGTTCGGCTTGATTGGGCGCCCCAGCAGCTCGAATGATGTTCCAGCAATTAGCTTTTCAACTGAAGTAACTCTTTATAATTGAAAGAGCTGAAGCATTTTTCTACTCGATTATTTGAAAAGAAAGAGAAGGGCATAACAAAGAATGTATTCTTTGAATGGAAATTACGCGAACATGCACGATTGGACAATTTATGTGTTCAGACCCTTTTTATATAAACTGGGCCCCATTCACATTAGATGTGAGATTTGAGTTCGATGACTCATTTCTTTTTTAAATCTTTGGTTCATCGCGTTGCTAGATGTGTAGTTTATATATATATATATATATATATATATATATATATATATATATATATATATATATATATATAAAATAGAATATAGTAACACGAAATTACATAATCATCGATGCAATAATTTATTTTAAACTTGTGGTATTTTCAAGCATCCGATTTAGACGATTACATTTTTGAAACTGTAATCGTCTAAATCGGATGCTTGAAAATACCACAAGGTTGAAATAAATTATTACATCGATGATTATGTAATTTCGTGTTACTATATTTTATTTTATTCTTGCTCTGTTTATTACATTGAGCTCTTATACCCGGATTACCTCCTGGAATGACTTCATTATAACACACATACACACACACACACACACACACACACACATATATATATATATATATATATATATATATATATATATATATATATATATATATATACGATGACGGCCGTGAGCAAGAAACACGTGTCCATGGATTACTTTTATGTACGTATAAAATAAATTAAAATATGTATTAACGAAAAATACGTCCTATGAAGTTAAGGGCGACTTAATCACTTAGGAAAGTGAGACAATCGAAATAATAGTAAGCAAAATAACAACGAACGCTACAATCACCAATAAAAATAATTACATAAACATACACAAAATATTTAGGTGATAAAAATCGTACATATTTCTAGACAGATCGCCTTGGTCTAGTGGTAGAACGCTGGACTATAGACATCAATATCGAAGGTTCGATCTCTGTCTTAATTAGTTAGCCATGCTGATGACGGCTGTGATCCAGAAACACGTGTCCATGGATTACTTTGATGTACGTATAATATATATATATATATATATATATATATAAACAAATATATGCTCCCTCTTGTCGCATGTTTTTGCTAACTTGAGAGGATAATATCATGGTGAACGAACACGTACTAAACTGACCCCCTAAGAAGGAGGTAATGACTGACAGGATAATATCATGGTGAACAAACACGTACTAAACTGACCCCCTAAGAAGGAGGTAATGACTGACAGGATAATATCATGGTGAACAAACACGTACTAAACTGACCCCCTAAGAAGGAGGTAATGACTGACAGGATAATATCATGGTGAACAAACACGTACTAAACTGACCCCCTAAGAAGGAGGTAATGACTGACAGGATAATATCATGGTGAACGAACACGTACTAAACTGACCCCCTAAGAAGGAAGTAATGACTGGCAGGATAATATCATGGTGAACAAACACGTACTAAACTGACCCCCTAAGAAGGAGGTAATGACTGACAGGATAATATCATGGTGAACAAACACGTACTAAACTGACCCCCTAAGAAGGAGGTAATGACTGACAGGATAATATCATGGTGAACAAACACGTACTAAACTGACCCCCTAAGAAGGAGGTAATGACTGACAGGATAATATCATGGTGAACAAACACGTACTAAACTGACCCCCTAAGAAGGAGGTAATGACTGACAGGATAATATCATGGTGAACAAACACGTACTAAACTGACCCCCTAAGAAGGAGGTAATGACTGGCAGGACAATATCATGGTGAACAAACACGTACTAAACTGACCCCCTAAGAAGGAGGTAATGACTGACAGGATAATATCATGGTGAACAAACACGTACTAAACTGACCCCCTAAGAAGGAGGTAATGACTGGCAGGATAATATCATGGTGAACAAACACGTACTAAACTGACCCCCTAAGAAGGAGGTAATGACTGACAGGATAATATCATGGTGAACGAACACGTACTAAACTGACCCCCTAAGAAGGAGGTAATGACTGGCAGGATAATATCATGGTGAACAAACACGTACTAAACTGACCCCCTAAGAAGGAGGTAATGACTGACAGGATAATATCATGGTGAACAAACACGTACTAAACTGACCCCCTAAGAAGGAGGTAATGACTGACAGGATAATATCATGGTGAACAAACACGTACTAAACTGACCCCCTAAGAAGGAGGTAATGACTGACAGGATAATATCATGGTGAACAAACACGTACTAAACTGACCCCCTAAGAAGGAGGTAATGACTGACAGGATAATATCATGGTGAACAAACACGTACTAAACTGACCCCCTAAGAAGGAGGTAATGACTGACAGGATAATATCATGGTGAACAAACACGTACTAAACTGACCCCCTAAGAAGGAGGTAATGACTGGCAGGATAATATCATGGTGAACAAACACGTACTAAACTGACCCCCTAAGAAGGAGGTAATGACTGGCAGGATAATATCATGGTGAACAAACACGTACTAAACTGACACCCTAAGAAGGAGGTAATGACTGGCAGGACAATATCATGGTGAACAAACACGTACTAAACTGACCCCCTAAGAAGGAGGTAATGACTGACAGGATAATATCATGGTGAACAAACACGTACTAAACTGACCCCCTAAGAAGGAGGTAATGACTGGCAGGATAATATCATGGTAGACGAACACGTACTAAACTGACCCCCTAAGAAGGAGGTAATGACTGGCAGGATAATATCATGGTGAACAAACACGTACTAAACTGACCCCCTAAGAAGGAGGTAATGACTGGCAGGATAATATCATGGTGAACAAACACGTACTAAACTGACCCCCTAAGAAGGAGGTAATGACTGACAGGATAATATCATGGTGAACAAACACGTACTAAACTGACCCCCTAAGAAGGAGGTAATGACTGGCAGGATAATATCATGGTGAACAAACACGTACTAAACTGACCCCCTAAGAAGGAGGTAATGACTGACAGGATAATATCATGGTGAACAAACACGTACTAAACTGACCCCCTAAGAAGGAGGTAATGACTGGCAGGATAATATCATGGTGAACGAACACGTACTAAACTGACCCCCTAAGAAGGAGGTAATGACTGGCAGGATAATATCATGGTGAACAAACACGTACTAAACTGACCCCCTAAGAAGGAGGTAATGACTGGCAGGATAATATCATGGTGAACAAACACGTACTAAACTGACCCCCTAAGAAGGAGGTAATGACTGGCAGGATAATATCATGGTGAACGAACACGTACTAAACTGACCCCCTAAGAAGGAGGTAATAACTGGCAGGATAATATCATGGTGAACAAACACGTACTAAACTGACCCCCTAAGAAGGAGGTAATGACTGGCAGGATAATATCATGGTGAACGAACACGTACTAAACTGACCCCCTAAGAAGGAGGTAATGACTGGCAGGATAATATCATGGTGAACAAACACGTACTAAACTGACCCCCTAAGAAGGAGGTAATGACTGGCAGGATAATATCATGGTGAACAAACACGTACTAAACTGACCCCCTAAGAAGGAGGTAATGACTGACAGGATAATATCATGGTGAACAAACACGTACTAAACTGACCCCCTAAGAAGGAGGTAATGACTGACAGGATAATATCATGGTGAACAAACACGTACTAAACTGACCCCCTAAGAAGGAGGTAATGACTGGCAGGATAATATCATGGTGAACGAACACGTACTAAACTGACCCCCTAAGAAGGAGGTAATGACTGGCAGGATAATATCATGGTGAACAAACACGTACTAAACTGACCCCCTAAGAAGGAGGTAATGACTGGCAGGATAATATCATGGTGAACAAACACGTACTAAACTGACCCCCTAAGAAGGAGGTAATGACTGGCAGGATAATATCATGGTGAACGAACACGTACTAAACTGACCCCCTAAGAAGGAGGTAATGACTGGCAGGATAATATCATGGTGAACAAACACGTACTAAACTGACCCCCTAAGAAGGAGGTAATGACTGACAGGATAATATCATGGTGAACAAACACGTACTAAACTGACCCCCTAAGAAGGAGGTAATGACTGACAGGATAATATCATGGTGAACAAACACGTACTAAACTGACCCCCTAAGAAGGAGGTAATGACTGGCAGGATAATATCATGGTGAACGAACACGTACTAAACTGACCCCCTAAGAAGGAGGTAATGACTGGCAGGATAATATCATGGTGAACAAACACGTACTAAACTGACCCCCTAAGAAGGAGGTAATGACTGGCAGGATAATATCATGGTGAACAAACACGTACTAAACTGACCCCCTAAGAAGGAGGTAATGACTGACAGGATAATATCATGGTGAACAAACACGTACTAAACTGACCCCCTAAGAAGGAGGTAATGACTGACAGGATAATATCATGGTGAACAAACACGTACTAAACTGACCCCGCTAAGAAGGAGGTAATGACTGACAGGATAATATCATGGTGAACAAACACGTACTAAACTGACCCCCTAAGAAGGAGGTAATGACTGACAGGATAATATCATGGTGAACAAACACGTACTAAACTGACCCCCTAAGAAGGAGGTAATGACTGACAGGATAATATCATGGTGAACAAACACGTACTAAACTGACCCCCTAAGAAGGAGGTAATGACTGACAGGATAATATCATGGTGAACGAACACGTACTAAACTGACCCCCTAAGAAGGAGGTAATGACTGGCAGGATAATATCATGGTGAACAAACACGTACTAAACTGACCCCCTAAGAAGGAGGTAATGACTGGCAGGATAATATCATGGTGAACAAACACGTACTAAACTGACCCCCTAAGAAGGAGGTAATGACTGGCAGGATAATATCATGGTGAACAAACACGTACTAAACTGACCCCCTAAGAAGGAGGTAATGACTGGCAGGATAATATCATGGTGAACAAACACGTACTAAACTGACCCCCTAAGAAGGAGGTAATGACTGGCAGGATAATATCATGGTGAACAAACACGTACTAAACTGACCCCCTAAGAAGGAGGTAATGACTGACAGGATAATATCATGGTGAACAAACACGTACTAAACTGACCCCCTAAGAAGGAGGTAATGACTGGCAGGATAATATCATGGTGAACAAACACGTACTAAACTGACCCCCTAAGAAGGAGGTAATGACTGGCAGGATAATATCATGGTGAACAAACACGTACTAAACTGACCCCCTAAGAAGGAGGTAATGACTGGCAGGATAATATCATGGTGAACAAACACGTACTAAACTGACCCCCTAAGAAGGAGGTAATGACTGACAGGATAATATCATGGTGAACAAACACGTACTAAACTGACCCCCTAAGAAGGAGGTAATGACTGGCAGGATAATATCATGGTGAACAAACACGTACTAAACTGACCCCCTAAGAAGGAGGTAATGACTGACAGGATAATATCATGGTGAACAAACACGTACTAAACTGACCCCCTAAGAAGGAGGTAATGACTGACAGGATAATATCATGGTGAACAAACACGTACTAAACTGACCCCCTAAGAAGGAGGTAATGACTGGCAGGACAATATCATGGTGAACAAACACGTACTAAACTGACCCCCTAAGAAGGAGGTAATGACTGACAGGATAATATCATGGTGAACAAACACGTACTAAACTGACCCCCTAAGAAGGAGGTAATGACTGGCAGGATAATATCATGGTGAACAAACACGTACTAAACTGACCCCCTAAGAAGGAGGTAATGACTGACAGGATAATATCATGGTGAACAAACACGTACTAAACTGACCCCCTAAGAAGGAGGTAATGACTGGCAGGATAATATCATGGTGAACAAACACGTACTAAACTGACCCCCTAAGAAGGAGGTAATGACTGACAGGATAATATCATGGTGAACAAACACGTACTAAACTGACCCCCTAAGAAGGAGGTAATGACTGACAGGATAATATCATGGTGAACAAACACGTACTAAACTGACCCCCTAAGAAGGAGGTAATGACTGACAGGATAATATCATGGTGAACAAACACGTACTAAACTGACCCCCTAAGAAGGAGGTAATGACTGACAGGATAATATCATGGTGAACAAACACGTACTAAACTGACCCCCTAAGAAGGAGGTAATGACTGGCAGGATAATATCATGGTGAACAAACACGTACTAAACTGACCCCCTAAGAAGGAGGTAATGACTGACAGGATAATATCATGGTGAACAAACACGTACTAAACTGACCCCCTAAGAAGGAGGTAATGACTGGCAGGATAATATCATGGTGAACAAACACGTACTAAACTGACCCCCTAAGAAGGAGGTAATGACTGGCAGGATAATATCATGGTGAACAAACACGTACTAAACTGACCCCCTAAGAAGGAGGTAATGACTGACAGGATAATATCATGGTGAACAAACACGTACTAAACTGACCCCCTAAGAAGGAGGTAATGACTGACAGGATAATATCATGGTGAACAAACACGTACTAAACTGACCCCCTAAGAAGGAGGTAATGACTGACAGGATAATATCATGGTGAACAAACACGTACTAAACTGACCCCCTAAGAAGGAGGTAATGACTGGCAGGATAATATCATGGTGAACAAACACGTACTAAACTGACCCCCTAAGAAGGAGGTAATGACTGACAGGATAATATCATGGTGAACAAACACGTACTAAACTGACCCCCTAAGAAGGAGGTAATGACTGACAGGATAATATCATGGTGAACAAACACGTACTAAACTGACCCCCTAAGAAGGAGGTAATGACTGACAGGATAATATCATGGTGAACAAACACGTACTAAACTGACCCCCTAAGAAGGAGGTAATGACTGGCAGGATAATATCATGGTGAACAAACACGTACTAAACTGACCCCCTAAGAAGGAGGTAATGACTGACAGGATAATATCATGGTGAACAAACACGTACTAAACTGACCCCCTAAGAAGGAGGTAATGACTGGCAGGATAATATCATGGTGAACAAACACGTACTAAACTGACCCCCTAAGAAGGAGGTAATGACTGACAGGATAATATCATGGTGAACAAACACGTACTAAACTGACCCCCTAAGAAGGAGGTAATGACTGGCAGGATAATATCATGGTGAACAAACACGTACTAAACTGACCCCCTAAGAAGGAGGTAATGACTGGCAGGATAATATCATGGTGAACAAACACGTACTAAACTGACCCCCTAAGAAGGAGGTAATGACTGACAGGATAATATCATGGTGAACAAACACGTACTAAACTGACCCCCTAAGAAGGAGGTAATGACTGGCAGGATAATATCATGGTGAACAAACACGTACTAAACTGACCCCCTAAGAAGGAGGTAATGACTGACAGGATAATATCATGGTGAACAAACACGTACTAAACTGACCCCCTAAGAAGGAGGTAATGACTGGCAGGATAATATCATGGTGAACAAACACGTACTAAACTGACCCCCTAAGAAGGAGGTAATGACTGACAGGATAATATCATGGTGAACAAACACGTACTAAACTGACCCCCTAAGAAGGAGGTAATGACTGGCAGGATAATATCATGGTGAACAAACACGTACTAAACTGACCCCCTAAGAAGGAGGTAATGACTGGCAGGATAATATCATGGTGAACAAACACGTACTAAACTGACCCCCTAAGAAGGAGGTAATGACTGGCAGGATAATATCATGGTGAACAAACACGTACTAAACTGACCCCCTAAGAAGGAGGTAATGACTGACAGGATAATATCATGGTGAACAAACACGTACTAAACTGACCCCCTAAGAAGGAGGTAATGACTGACAGGATAATATCATGGTGAACAAACACGTACTAAACTGACCCCCTAAGAAGGAGGTAATGACTGGCAGGATAATATCATGGTGAACAAACACGTACTAAACTGACCCCCTAAGAAGGAGGTAATGACTGGCAGGATAATATCATGGTGAACAAACACGTACTAAACTGACCCCCTAAGAAGGAGGTAATGACTGGCAGGATAATATCATGGTGAACAAACACGTACTAAACTGACCCCCTAAGAAGGAGGTAATGACTGACAGGATAATATCATGGTGAACAAACACGTACTAAACTGACCCCCTAAGAAGGAGGTAATGACTGGCAGGATAATATCATGGTGAACAAACACGTACTAAACTGACCCCCTAAGAAGGAGGTAATGACTGACAGGATAATATCATGGTGAACAAACACGTACTAAACTGACCCCCTAAGAAGGAGGTAATGACTGACAGGATAATATCATGGTGAACAAACACGTACTAAACTGACCCCCTAAGAAGGAGGTAATGACTGGCAGGATAATATCATGGTGAACAAACACGTACTAAACTGACCCCCTAAGAAGGAGGTAATGACTGACAGGATAATATCATGGTGAACAAACACGTACTAAACTGACCCCCTAAGAAGGAGGTAATGACTGGCAGGATAATATCATGGTGAACAAACACGTACTAAACTGACCCCCTAAGAAGGAGGTAATGACTGACAGGATAATATCATGGTGAACAAACACGTACTAAACTGACCCCCTAAGAAGGAGGTAATGACTGGCAGGATAATATCATGGTGAACAAACACGTACTAAACTGACCCCCTAAGAAGGAGGTAATGACTGGCAGGATAATATCATGGTGAACAAACACGTACTAAACTGACCCCCTAAGAAGGAGGTAATGACTGGCAGGATAATATCATGGTGAACAAACACGTACTAAACTGACCCCCTAAGAAGGAGGTAATGACTGGCAGGATAATATCATGGTGAACAAACACGTACTAAACTGACCCCCTAAGAAGGAGGTAATGACTGGCAGGATAATATCATGGTGAACAAACACGTACTAAACTGACCCCCTAAGAAGGAGGTAATGACTGGCAGGATAATATCATGGTGAACAAACACGTACTAAACTGACCCCCTAAGAAGGAGGTAATGACTGGCAGGATAATATCATGGTGAACAAACACGTACTAAACTGACCCCCTAAGAAGGAGGTAATGACTGGCAGGATAATATCATGGTGAACGAACACGTACTAAACTGACCCCCTAAGAAGGAGGTAATGACTGGCAGGATAATATCATGGTGAACAAACACGTACTAAACTGACCCCCTAAGAAGGAGGTAATGACTGGCAGGATAATATCATGGTGAACAAACACGTACTAAACTGACCCCCTAAGAAGGAGGTAATGACTGGCAGGATAATATCATGGTGAACAAACACGTACTAAACTGACCCCCTAAGAAGGAGGTAATGACTGGCAGGATAATATCATGGTGAACGAACACGTACTAAACTGACCCCCTAAGAAGGAGGTAATGACTGGCAGGATAATATCATGGTGAACAAACACGTACTAAACTGACCCCCTAAGAAGGAGGTAATGACTGGCAGGATAATATCATGGTGAACAAACACGTACTAAACTGACCCCCTAAGAAGGAGGTAATGACTGGCAGGATAATATCATGGTGAACAAACACGTACTAAACTGACCCCCTAAGAAGGAGGTAATGACTGGCAGGATAATATCATGGTGAACGAACACGTACTAAACTGACCCCCTAAGAAGGAGGTAATGACTGGCAGGATAATATCATGGTGAACAAACACGTACTAAACTGACCCCCTAAGAAGGAGGTAATGACTGGCAGGATAATATCATGGTGAACGAACACGTACTAAACTGACCCCCTAAGAAGGAGGTAATGACTGGCAGGATAATATCATGGTGAACAAACACGTACTAAACTGACCCCCTAAGAAGGAGGTAATGACTGGCAGGATAATATCATGGTGAACGAACACGTACTAAACTGACCCCCTAAGAAGGAGGTAATGACTGGCAGGATAATATCATGGTGAACGAACACGTACTAAACTGACCCCCTAAGAAGGAGGTAATGACTGGCAGGATAATATCATGGTGAACAAACACGTACTAAACTGACCCCCTAAGAAGGAGGTAATGACTGGCAGGATAATATCATGGTGAACGAACACGTACTAAACTGACCCCCTAAGAAGGAGGTAATGACTGGCAGGATAATATCATGGTGAACAAACACGTACTAAACTGACCCCCTAAGAAGGAGGTAATGACTGGCAGGATAATATCATGGTGAACGAACACGTACTAAACTGACCCCCTAAGAAGGAGGTAATGACTGGCAGGATAATATCATGGTGAACGAACACGTACTAAACTGACCCCCTAAGAAGGAGGTAATGACTGGCAGGATAATATCATGGTGAACAAACACGTACTAAACTGACCCCCTAAGAAGGAGGTAATGACTGGCAGGATAATATCATGGTGAACGAACACGTACTAAACTGACCCCCTAAGAAGGAGGTAATGACTGGCAGGATAATATCATGGTGAACAAACACGTACTAAACTGACCCCCTAAGAAGGAGGTAATGACTGGCAGGATAATATCATGGTGAACGAACACGTACTAAACTGACCCCCTAAGAAGGAGGTAATGACTGGCAGGATAATATCATGGTGAACGAACACGTACTAAACTGACCCCCTAAGAAGGAGGTAATGACTGGCAGGATAATATCATGGTGAACAAACACGTACTAAACTGACCCCCTAAGAAGGAGGTAATGACTGGCAGGATAATATCATGGTGAACGAACACGTACTAAACTGACCCCCTAAGAAGGAGGTAATGACTGGCAGGATAATATCATGGTGAACAAACACGTACTAAACTGACCCCCTAAGAAGGAGGTAATGACTGGCAGGATAATATCATGGTGAACGAACACGTACTAAACTGACCCCCTAAGAAGGAGGTAATGACTGGCAGGATAATATCATGGTGAACGAACACGTACTAAACTGACCCCCTAAGAAGGAGGTAATGACTGGCAGGATAATATCATGGTGAACAAACACGTACTAAACTGACCCCCTAAGAAGGAGGTAATGACTGGCAGGATAATATCATGGTGAACGAACACGTACTAAACTGACCCCCTAAGAAGGAGGTAATGACTGGCAGGATAATATCATGGTGAACAAACACGTACTAAACTGACCCCCTAAGAAGGAGGTAATGACTGGCAGGATAATATCATGGTGAACGAACACGTACTAAACTGACCCCCTAAGAAGGAGGTAATGACTGGCAGGATAATATCATGGTGAACGAACACGTACTAAACTGACCCCCTAAGAAGGAGGTAATGACTGGCAGGATAATATCATGGTGAACAAACACGTACTAAACTGACCCCCTAAGAAGGAGGTAATGACTGGCAGGATAATATCATGGTGAACGAACACGTACTAAACTGACCCCCTAAGAAGGAGGTAATGACTGGCAGGATAATATCATGGTGAACGAACACGTACTAAACTGACCCCCTAAGAAGGAGGTAATGACTGGCAGGATAATATCATGGTGAACGAACACCCCCAAAAGGACGAGTACACTAGGGAGGGCCCTAAAAGTAGAATGTAATCCTTACATGATAGTTTAATGAGAAACGAACATGTACTATACTGGCCCCCAAAGATGTGGGCAATGTTTTTTGGGATGTATCATGACGAATAATGATAGAGATAAAAAAAAAATGAATTTATTTTTGTAATTTAGAAAGATCAGAAGAAGGGGCTTTTCTTTTTCCGTTTTCATGGCAAATATAATGGTTCTCGTCACCACCAACGCAATCATTTAGCGATAGAAATTCTATTTTAAACAAGCCTGACAGACCAACAAAAATGCTATTTCAATATTAAACGTGACAGACCAACGAAAATCCTATTTAAACCTTAAGCTTCATAGACCACTGAAAATGCTATTTCAAACTTTATCGTGACAGACCCACGAAAATGCTGTTAAAACTGATGCGTGACACACTAACAGAAATGCTATTTACAGTTAAGTTTTCTAGAGCGACGAAAATGATAATTTTAACAAGCGTGACATAGCCTGAAATGGCTTTTGTTAACTTTAGTGTGACAGACCAACAAAGATCTTTTTACAAAATGAACTGTGACCGCCGGACAAACTAAAATAATAATATAACAACCGTAACAGACAAACGAAAATGCTAAATTCAGCTACCCCAAAATGGGCACTCTGGATGCTATTTACATGTAAGCTTTTCAGAAGAACAAAAATGATAATTTTAACAAGCGTGACATAGGCTGAAATGGCTTTTGTAAACTTTAGCGTGAATGACCAACGAAAATCCTATTACAAAATGTGTCGTGTCCCTTAAGAGATGCTCAAACGAAGCTAAAATAAATAGTGCTGAAAACGGTATTTTCCACGTAGTTTAATTAAAGCAGAGAAAGTGGAAACTTCCATTAAAAGTTCAAGATTAGGACTACGTGTCATGATATGACGTAATTGATAGGAAGTCAGAAGTGAGACGTGGCGAGGAAGAGAGCAAAGCATTTCTTTTTGGCAGGTGAGCTGACTGGGTTTGGACGCCTTTTTAAAGCCTTGTCTTAGTTCCCGTCCCCTTCTCTGGCAAGCGGGCGATAAGAAGCTCGCATAATGTGTAAAAGAATAAAACATCAAAGACAATGACGTCATTTAGCAAATATGTTTTCGGTGTTTTCTTTTCTTTGTTACACAATTACAGCAATAGTTGATAACATTAATATGCGCCAATACTATAGATGTCTTACGGTCCTCCACTAACGGGAACAATGGATTTCCGGTTGTCATGTAGGATAGACTTCCAGGATGTTGCCACGTTCTCTCTGAAAAAGCATCTGTTTCTTGATAATCGCCATGGGATCTAAAAATATCCGTAAATGGTAGAGGTATTTTTTTTTTATCGATGTTAGACTCCTTTAGATCCGTTGTGTTCTGACCGTACGCATACATATAAACAGGGTTACCTTGTGAAGAGTATGACGTCCCCACGCACAAACGGCCATTCACGATAGAAAGGGGGACTACAGACTAGCTGCGCAAGAGTGCTTTGTGTTGTATCACATAGTGCTGGGTGCATGGTCACCCGTCGAGGTCGCCACGGAAAGCTACATCGGAAAGGTACTGTCCTTCTGCTTGAACCCCTTTACCCTTTCGCATTGTGTAAAACCTAACAACCAAACAACTAAACCAATCCAGATTTCGTAATTAGACATCACAATCAAAGCAATGATCGATGATGATTAAAAAAGCAGCGATGAATATGACAATGCAATAGTTTTGAACAAGAAATGTCTTGCATCCCTATAAGAAAGCCACTCAAGGATAAGGGTTACAGACTTTGACTGGTTGATAAGGGTTAAAGAGTTTGACTCGAGGATAAGGGTTAATGAGTTTGACTCGGGGATAAGGGTTAAAGAGTTTGACTCGAGGATAAGTGTTAAAGAGTTTGACTCGAGGATAAGGGTTACAGACTTTGACTCGAGGATAAGGGTTAAAGAGTTTGATTCGAGGATAAGGGTTACAGACTTTGACTCGAGGATAAAGGTTATAGAGTTTGATTCGAGGATAAGGGTTACAGACTTTGACTCGAGGATAAGGGTTAAAGAGTTTGATTCGAGGATAAGGGTTAAAGAGTTTGATTCGAGGATAAGGGTTAAAGAGTTTGACTCGAGGATAAGGGTTAAAGAGTTTGATTCGAGGATAAGGGTTAAAGAGTTTGACTCGAGGATAAGGGTTAAAGAGTTTGATTCGAGGATAAGGGTTAAAGAGTTTGATTCGAGGATAAGGGCTAAAGAGTTTGACTCGAGGATAAGGGTTAAAGAGTTTGATTCGAGGATAAGGGTTAAAGAGTTTGACTCGAGGATAAGGGTTAAAGAGTTTGATTCGAGGATAAGGGTTAAAGAGTTTGATTCGAGGATAAGGGTTAAAGAGTTTGACTCGAGGATAAGGGTTAAAGAGTTTGATTCGAGGATAAGGGTTAAAGAGTTTGACTCGAGGATAAGGGTTAAAGAGTTTGATTCGAGGATAAGGGTTAAAGAGTTTGATTCGAGGATAAGGGCTAAAGAGTTTGACTCGAGGATAAGGGTTAAAGAGTTTGATTCGAGGATAAGGGTTAAAGAGTTTGACTCGAGGATAAGGGTTAAAGAGTTTGATTCGAGGATAAGGGTTAAAGAGTTTGATTCGAGGATAAGGGTTAAAGAGTTTGACTCGAGGATAAGGGTTAAAGAGTTTGATTCGAGGATAAGGGTTAAAGAGTTTGACTCGAGGATAAGGGTTAAAGAGTTTGATTCGAGGATAAGGGTTAAAGAGTTTGATTCGAGGATAAGGGTTAAAGAGTTTGACTCGAGGATAAGGGTTAAAGAGTTTGATTCGAGGATAAGGGTTAAAGAGTTTGACTCGAGGATAAGGGTTAAAGAGTTTGATTCGAGGATAAGGGTTAAAGAGTTTGACTCGAGGATAAGGGTTAAAGAGTTTGATTCGAGGATAAGGGTTAAAGAGTTTGATTCGAGGATAAGGGTTAAAGAGTTTGACTCGAGGATAAGGGTTAAAGAGTTTGATTCGAGGATAAGGGTAAAAGAGTTTGATTCGAGGATAAGGGTTAAAGAGTTTGATTCGAGGATAAGGGTTAAAGAGTTTGATTCGAGGATAAGGGTTAAAGAGTTTGATTCGAGGATAAGGGTTAAAG
The DNA here is from genome assembly GCA_963556195.1 of Sepiola atlantica. Taxonomy (NCBI): domain Eukaryota; kingdom Metazoa; phylum Mollusca; class Cephalopoda; order Sepiida; family Sepiolidae; genus Sepiola; species Sepiola atlantica. The sequence goes on from OY744523.1 coordinate 11,173,215, forward strand.
AGTTTGACTCGAGGATAAGGGTTAAAGAGTTTGATTCGAGGATAAGGGTTAAAGAGTTTGACTCGAGGATAAGGGTTAAAGAGTTTGATTCGAGGATAAGGGTTAAAGAGTTTGATTCGAGGATAAGGGTTAAAGAGTTTGACTCGAGGATAAGGGTTAAAGAGTTTGATTCGAGGATAAGGGTTAAAGAGTTTGATTCGAGGATAAGGGTTAAAGAGTTTGATTCGAGGATAAGGGTTAAAGAGTTTGATTCGAGGATAAGGGTTAAAGAGTTTGACTCGAGGATAAGGGTTAAAGAGTTTGATTCGAGGATAAGGGTTAAAGAGTTTGACTCGAGGATAAGGGTTAAAGAGTTTGATTCGAGGATAAGGGTTAAAGAGTTTGACTCGAGGATAAGGGTTAAAGAGTTTGACTCGAGGATAAGGGTTAAAGAGTTTGACTCGAGGATAAGGGTTAAAGAGTTTGATTCGAGGATAAGGGTTAAAGAGTTTGACTCGAGGATAAGGGTTAAAGAGTTTGACTCGAGGATAAGGGTTAAAGAGTTTGACTCGAGGATAAGGGTTAAAGAGTTTGACTCGAGGATAAGGGTTAAAGAGTTTGACTCGAGGATAAGGGTTAAAGAGTTTGACTCGAGAATAAGGGTTAAAGAGTTTGACTCGAGGATAAGGGTTAAAGAGTTTGACTCGAGGATAAGGGTTAAAGAGTTTGACTCGAGGATAAGGGTTAAAGAGTTTGACTCGAGAATAAGGGTTAAAGAGTTTGACTCTAGGATAAGGGTTAAAGAGTTTGACTCGAGAATAAGGGTTAAAGAGTTTGACTCGAGGATAAGGGTTAAAGAGTTTGACTCGAGGATAAGGGTTAAAGAGTTTGACTCGAGGATAGGGTTAAAGAGTTTGACTCTAGGATAAGGGTTAAAGAGTTTGACTCGAGGATAAGGGTTAAAGAGTTTGACTCGAGAATAAGGGTTAAAGAGTTTGACTCGAGGATAAGGGTTAAAGAGTTTGACTCGAGGATAAGGGTTAAAGAGTTTGACTCTAGGATAAGGGTTAAAGAGTTTGATTCGAGGATAAGGGTTAAAGAGTTTGACTCGAGGATAAGGGTTAAAGAGTTTGACTCGAGAATAAGGGTTAAAGAGTTTGACTCGAGGATAAGGGTTAAAGAGTTTGACTCGAGAATAAGGGTTAAAGAGTTTGACTCGAGGATAAGGGTTAAAGAGTTTGACTCGAGAATAAGGGTTAAAGAGTTTGACTCGAGGATAAGGGTTAAAGAGTTTGACTCGAGGATAAGGGTTAAAGAGTTTGACTCGAGAATAAGGGTTAAAGAGTTTGACTCGAGGATAAGAGTTAAAGAGTTTGACTCGAGGATAAGGGTTAAAGAGTTTGACTCGAGGATAAGGGTTAATAAGTTTGACTCTAGGATAAGGGTTAAAGAGTTTGACTCGAGGATAAGGGTTAAAGAGTTTGACTCGAGGATAAGGGTTAAAGAGTTTGACTCGAGAATAAGGGTTAAAGAGTTTGACTCGAGGATAAGGGTTAAAGAGTTTGACTCGAGGATAAGGGTTAAAGAGTTTGACTCGAGAATAAGGGTTAAAGAGTTCGACTCGAGGATAAGGGTTAAAGAGTTTGACTCGAGGATAAGGGTTAAAGAGTTTGACTCGAGGATTAGGGTTAAAGAGTTTGACTCTAGGATAAGGGTTAAAGAGTTTGACTCGAGGATAAGGGTTAAAGAGTTTGACTCGAGGATAAGGGTTAAAGAGTTTGACTCGAGGATAAGGGTTAAAGAGTTTGACTCGAGGATAATGGTTAAAGAGTTTGATTCGAGGATAAGGGTTAAAGAGTTTGACTCGAGGATAAGGGTTAAAGAGTTTGACTCGAGGATAAGGGTTAAAGAGTTTGACTCGAGGATAATGGTTAAAGAGTTTGATTCGAGGATAAGGGTTAAAGAGTTTGATTCGAGGATAAGAGTTAAAGAGTTTGACTCGAGGATAAGGGTTAAAGAGTTTGACTCGAGGATAAGGGTTAAAGAGTTTGACTCGAGGATAAGGGTTAAAGAGTTTGATTCGAGGATAAGGGTTAAAGAGTTTGACTCGAGGATAAGGGTTAAAGAGTTTGACTCGAGGATAAGGGTTAAAGAGTTTGATTCGAGGATAAGAGTTAAAGAGTTTGATTCGAGGATAAGGGTTAAAGAGTTTGACTCGAGGATAAGGGTTAAAGAGTTTGACTCGAGGATAAGGGTTAAAGAGTGTGATTCGAGGATAAGAGTTAAAGAGTTTGATTCGAGGATAAGGGTTAAAGAGTTTGACTCGAGGATAAGGGTTAAAGAGTTTGACTCGAGAATAAGGGTTAAAGAGTTTGACTCGAGGATAAGGGTTAAAGAGTTTGACTCGAGGATAAGGGTTAAAGAGTTTGACTCGAGGATAAGGGTTAAAGAGTTTGATTCTAGGATAAGGGTTAAAGAGTTTGACTCGAGGATAAGGGTTAAAGAGTTTTACTCGAGGATTAGGGTTAAAGAGTTTGACTCGAGGATAAGGGTTAAAGAGTTTGACTCGAGGATAATGGTTAAAGAGTTTGATTCGAGGATAAGGGTTAAAGAGTTTGATTCGAGGATAAGGGTTAAAGAGTTTGATTCGAGGATAAGGGTTAAAGAGTTTGACTCGAGGATAAGGGTTAAAGAGTTTGTCTCTAGGATAAGGGTTAAAGAGTTTGACTCGAGGATAATGGTTAAAGAGTTTGACTCGAGGATAATGGTTAAAGAGTTTGATTCGAGGATAAGGGTTAAAGAGTTTGATTCGAGGATAAGGGTTAAAGAGTTTGATTCGAGGATAAGGGTTAAAGAGTTTGACTCGAGGATAAGGGTTAAAGAGTTTGACTCGAGGATAAGGGTTAAAGAGTTTGACTCGAGGATAAGGGTTAAAGAGTTTGACTCGAGGATAAGGGTTAAAGAGTTTGACTCGAGAATAAGGGTTAAAGAGTTTGACTCGAGAATAAGGGTTAAAGAGTTTGACTCGAGTATAAGGGTTAAAGAGTTTGACTCGAGGATAGGGGTTAAAGAGTTTGACTCTAGGATAAGGGTTAAAGAGTTTGACTCGAGGATAAGGGTTAAAGAGTTTGACTCGAGGATAAGGGTTAAAGAGTTTGACTCGAGGATAATGGTTAAAGAGTTTGACTCGAGGATAAGGGTTAAAGAGTTTGTCTCTAGGATAAGGGTTAAAGAGTTTGACTCGAGGATAAGGATTAAAGAGTTTGACTCGAGGATAAGGGTTAAAGAGTTTGACTAGTGGATAAGGGTTAAAGAGTTTGACTCGAGGATAAGGGTTAAAGAGTTTGACTTGAGGATAAGGGTTAAAGAGTTTGACTCGAGGATAAGGGTTAAAGAGTTTGACTCTAGGGTAAGGGTTAAAGAGTTTGACTCGAGGATAAGTGTTAAAGAGTTTTACTCGAGGATAAGGGTTAAAGACTTTGACTGGTGGATAAGGGTTAAAGAGTTTGACTGGTGGATAAGGGTTAAAGAGTTTGACTCGAGGATAAGGGTTAAAGAGTTTGACTCGAGGATAAGGGTTAAAGAGTTTGACTAGTGGATAAGGGTTAAAGAGTTTGACTCGAGGATAATGGTTAAAGAGTTTGATTCGAGGATAAGGGTTAAAGAGTTTGATTCGAGGATAAGAGTTAAAGAGTTTGACTCGAGGATAAGGGTTAAAGAGTTTGACTCGAGGATAAGGGTTAAAGAGTTTGACTCGAGGATAAGGGTTAAAGAGTTTGATTCGAGGATAAGGGTTAAAGAGTTTGACTCGAGGATAAGGGTTAAAGAGTTTGACTCGAGGATAAGGGTTAAAGAGTTTGATTCGAGGATAAGAGTTAAAGAGTTTGATTCGAGGATAAGGGTTAAAGAGTTTGACTCGAGGATAAGGGTTAAAGAGTTTGACTCGAGGATAAGGGTTAAAGAGTGTGATTCGAGGATAAGAGTTAAAGAGTTTGATTCGAGGATAAGGGTTAAAGAGTTTGACTCGAGGATAAGGGTTAAAGAGTTTGACTCGAGAATAAGGGTTAAAGAGTTTGACTCGAGGATAAGGGTTAAAGAGTTTGACTCGAGGATAAGGGTTAAAGAGTTTGACTCGAGGATAAGGGTTAAAGAGTTTGACTCTAGGATAAGGGTTAAAGAGTTTGACTCGAGGATAAGGGTTAATGAGTTTGACTCGAGGATAAGGGTTAAAGAGTTTGACTCGAGGATAAGGGTTAAAGAGTTTGACTCGAGGATAAGGGTTAAAGAGTTTGACTCGAGGATAAGGGTTAAAGAGTTTGACTCGAGGATAAGGGTTAAAGAGTTTGACTCGAGGATAAGGGTTAAAGAGTTTGACTCGAGGATAAGGGTTAAAGAGTTTGACTCTAGGATAAGGGTTAAAGAGTTTGACTCGAGGATAAGGGTTAAAGAGTTTTACTCGAGGATAAGGGTTAAAGAGTTTGACTCGAGGATAAGGGTTAAAGAGTTTGACTCGAGGATAATGGTTAAAGAGTTTGATTCGAGGATAAGGGTTAAAGAGTTTGATTCGAGGATAAGGGTTAAAGAGTTTGATTCGAGGATAAGGGTTAAAGAGTTTGACTCGAGGATAAGGGTTAAAGAGTTTGTCTCTAGGATAAGGGTTAAAGAGTTTGACTCGAGGATAATGGTTAAAGAGTTTGACTCGAGGATAATGGTTAAAGAGTTTGATTCGAGGATAAGGGTTAAAGAGTTTGATTCGAGGATAAGGGTTAAAGAGTTTGATTCGAGGATAAGGGTTAAAGAGTTTGACTCGAGGATAAGGGTTAAAGAGTTTGACTCGAGGATAAGGGTTAAAGAGTTTGACTCGAGGATAAGGGTTAAAGAGTTTGACTCGAGAATAAGGGTTAAAGAGTTTGACTCGAGAATAAGGGTTAAAGAGTTTGACTCGAGTATAAGGGTTAAAGAGTTTGACTCGAGGATAGGGGTTAAAGAGTTTGACTCTAGGATAAGGGTTAAAGAGTTTGACTCGAGGATAAGGGTTAAAGAGTTTGACTCGAGGATAAGGGTTAAAGAGTTTGACTCGAGGATAAGGGTTAAAGAGTTTGACTCGAGGATAATGGTTAAAGAGTTTGACTCGAGGATAAGGGTTAAAGAGTTTGTCTCTAGGATAAGGGTTAAAGAGTTTGACTCGAGGATAAGGATTAAAGAGTTTGACTCGAGGATAAGGGTTAAAGAGTTTGACTAGTGGATAAGGGTTAAAGAGTTTGACTCGAGGATAAGGGTTAAAGAGTTTGACTTGAGGATAAGGGTTAAAGAGTTTGACTTGAGGATAAGGGTTAAAGAGTTTGACTCTAGGGTAAGGGTTAAAGAGTTTGACTCGAGGATAAGTGTTAAAGAGTTTTACTCGAGGATAAGGGTTAAAGACTTTGACTGGTGGATAAGGGTTAAAGAGTTTGACTGGTGGATAAGGGTTAAAGAGTTTGACTCGAGGATAAGGGTTAAAGAGTTTGACTCGAGGATAAGGGTTAAAGAGTTTGACTCGAGGATAATGGTTAAAGAGTTTGACTCGAGGATAAGGGTTAAAGAGTTTGTCTCTAGGATAAGGGTTAAAGAGTTTGACTCGAGGATAAGGATTAAAGAGTTTGACTCGAGGATAAGGGTTAAAGAGTTTGACTAGTGGATAAGGGTTAAAGAGTTTGACTCGAGGATAAGGGTTAAAGAGTTTGACTTGAGGATAAGGGTTAAAGAGTTTGACTTGAGGATAAGGGTTAAAGAGTGGGACTTGAGGATAAGGGTTAAAGAGTTTGACTCTAGGGTAAGGGTTAAAGAGTTTGACTCGAGGATAAGGGTTAAAGAGTTTTACTCGAGGATAAGGGTTAAAGACTTTGACTGGTGGATAAGGGTTAAAGAGTTTGACTGGTGGATAAGGGTTAAAGAGTTTGACTCGAGGATAAGGGTTAAAGAGTTTGATTCGAGGATAAGGGTTAAAGAGTTTTACTCGAGGTTAAGGGTTAAAGAGTTTTGTTAGATAATGGCTTGGATGCATTTGTTTGAGACGGGGTTGACTTGCGCGGTTGTAGCGAAGTCGTCTCGTGCAAGTTCAGTCCGATGCTTTCCCAGGCTCACGGTGACAACTGATCTGACCTTAAGGTTACGTGAGGTCAGGGAGTTTTGGTTGCACCTGGCGTGTTGACGACGAGATTTGGGACGAGAGTTCCGACCGTGGGAGAATTGAATCGGGATTGAATGTGATTTGACTTGGAAGCGAGAGAGTCAAGATCATCAAAAATGTAACTGTACGAGAAAGATTCCGAATGACGGAAATCAAAGAGCCAATTAGTAAATCTCAATACGCCTCCCTTTCTCGAGTTAATTAAGAAAATAACTAGTGAATTTAGTTAGCGCGACCTCTCTCTCAATTCGCTACGAATCCGTTCAAGTCGGCTAATTATATAGTAAATAAAAACGGCTCTTTGAAACAGAAAAAGACTCTTGTTATAAGTTAAATTTGGTTTCAGCGCGAAGATAGTCGCCCGAGAGAAGAAGAGTCGTAGTAGTGCCAGTAGTTTATACGGCAGCGACACAAGTAGAAAGAGTAATGGCGACAGCCCAGCGACATCATGGCGGCGGTGACGAGCGACGAACGATAGCAGTCGTGGCAGTAGATGGTTGCAGGCGAGAAATGCAGTACGAATATTAGCGACCAGCGACTGAAAAGCTCGCACGAGTAGTCAGTATAGGACGACGGCTATTCGAGAATCGGATCTAAGTAAATACGACATATCGCCCCTTTGGAGCAACAGCGAGGTTCTACGAGAACTAAAAGAGTTATTGGTGAACCAAATAACCATTAATACAACAGTTTGACTCGAGGATAAAGGTTAAAGACTTTGACTTGTGGATAAGGGTTAAAGAGTTTGACTCGAGGATAAGGGTTAAAAAGTTTGACTCGAGGATAAGGGTTAAAGTGTTTGACTCGAGGATAGGGGTTAAAGACTTTGACTTGTGGATATGGGTTAAAGAGTTTGACTCGAGGATAAGGGTTAAAGAGTTTGACTACAGGATAAGGGTGAAAGAGTTTGACTACAGGTTATGGGTTAAAGAGTTTGACTCGAGGATAAGGGTTAAAGAGTTTGACTCGAGGATAAGGGTTAAAGAGTTTGACTCGAGGATAAGGGTTAAAGAGTTTGACTACAGGATAAGGGTTAAAGAGTTAGACTTGAGGATAAGGGTTAGAGAGTTTAACCCGGTCGGAACAGATGCTACACTTTACGCATAGACAGAACAATTGGTCTTCTAGGCGTACATTTTCTAAAAAATACTCTATAAACGACAGATTTTTCTATTTAACTGATCAATCGATCCAAGACAAGTACTACGAATTCGAGTTAGAATGGACCTGGGATTAGTGGGAACTAAGGGTTTGGAAAAAGGGTAGGCAGAAAATAAGGTAAAAAAAACTGGGAACATGTATTTCGAGTGAGGTACTCTGGCAGTTTAGTTATCTAGACAAATTCATGTCACCGATACAGAGAACCCTAACAAGTACTTCCACTCCGGTAGAGAGTGGACTTGGGACTAGTAATAACTAATGCTTAACTCCACACTTCCCAAAGCTCCCAAATTTAAGATGCATTTTAAGGTCATACTGAGAACCGGATTAGTTTAGAAGGTGGGTCGTCTTATTCCATCTCGCAGAGACATCGACATATCAGATGTGTTGTAGTTCGTTTTTATTTACGCCACGGCAACAACTTTATACAGGAAACTTGTGTTTTGTACAGATTACGGCGGGGAGGATTTGATTTCAAGCCCTCTGGCACATGACACCTTGAATCGGGGGATAAAAAGTAGGTCTTTAACCAATGGATACAAAAATAATGGTTGTGTTTGAAAGACACAAACTGAAAAGGATAGTGAGTTATTGGATGCGACCTCGCATCTTCATAAAAAGCTCTGTCCGTCTGTAGGTCTAGTCTCTGTTTGAAATAGTATTTTTGTTGGTCTATCACACTTAAGTTTGGAATAGTATTTTTTGGTCTGTCACACTTAAGTTTGAAATAGTATTTTTGGGTCTGTCACACTTAAGTTTGAAATAGTATTTTTGGGTCTGTCACACTTAAGTTTGGAATAGTATTTTTTGGTCTGTCACACTTAAGTTTGAAATAGCATTTTTGTTGGTCTGTCACACTTAAGTTTGAAATAGTATTTTTTGGTCTGTCACACTTAAGTTTTAAATAGTATTTTTGTTGGTCTGTCACACTTAAGTTTGAAATAGTATTTTTTGGTCTGTCACACTTAAGTTTGAAATAATATTTTTGGGTCTGTCACACTTAAGTTTGAAATAGTATTTTTGTTGGTCTGTCACACTTAAGTTTGAAATAGTATTTTTTGGTCTGTCACACTTAAGTTTGAAATAGCATTTTTGTTGGTCTGTCACACTTAAGTTTTAAATAGTATTTTTGTTGGTCTGTCACACTTAAGTTTGGAATAGTATTTTTGGGTCTGTCACACTTAAGTTTGAAATAGTATTTTTTGGTCAGTCACACTTAAGTTTGAAATAGTATTTTTGGGTCTGTCACACTTAAGTTTGAAATAGTATTTTTTGGTCTGTCACACTTAAGTTTGAAATAGCATTTTTGTTGGTCTGTCACACTTAAGTTTGAAATAGTATTTTTGTTGGTCTGTCACACTTAAGTTTGAAATAGTATTTTTGGGTCTGTCACACTTAAGTTTGAAATAGTATTTTTGTTGGTCTGTCACACTTAAGTTTGAAATAGTATTTTTTGGTCTGTCACACTTAAGTTTGAAATAGTATTTTTTGGTCTGTCACACTTAAGTTTGAAATAGCATTTTTGTTGGTCTGTCACACTTAAGTTTGAAATAGTATTTTTGGGTGTGTCACACTTAAGTTTGAAATATTATTTTTGTTGGTCTGTCACACTTAAGTTTGAAATAGTATTTTTGGGTCTGTCACACTTAAGTTTGAAATAGTATTTTTTGGTCTGTCACACTTAAGTTTGAAATAGTATTTTTGGGTCTGTCACACTTAAGTTTGAAATAGTATTTTTTGGTCTGTCACACTTAAGTTTGAAATAGCATTTTTGTTGGTCTGTCACACTTAAGTTTGAAATAGTATTTTTGTTGGTCTGTCACACTTAAGTTTGAAATAGTATTTTTGGGTCTGTCACACTTAAGTTTGAAATAGTATTTTTGTTGGTCTGTCACACTTAAGTTTGAAATAGTATTTTTTGGTCTGTCACACTTAAGTTTTAAATAGTATTTTTGTTGGTCTGTCACACTTAAGTTTGGAATAGTATTTTTGGGTCTGTCACACTTAAGTTTGAAATAGTATTTTTTGGTCAGCCACACTTAAGTTTGAAATAGTATTTTTGGGTCTGTCACACTTAAGTTTGAAATAGTATTTTTTGGTCTGTCACACTTAAGTTTGAAATAGCATTTTTGTTGGTCTGTCACACTTAAGTTTGAAATAGTATTTTTGGGTCTGTCACACTTAAGTTTGAAATAGTATTTTTGTTGGTCTGTCACACTTAAGTTTGAAATAGTATTTTTTGGTCTGTCACACTTAAGTTTGAAATAGTATTTTTTGGTCTGTCACACTTAAGTTTGAAATAGCATTTTTGTTGGTCTGTCACACTTAAGTTTGAAATATTATTTTTGTTGGTCTGTCACACTTAAGTTTGAAATATTATTTTTGTTGGTCTGTCACACTTAAGTTTGGAATAGTATTTTTGGGTCTGTCACACTTAAGTTTGAAATAGTATTTTTTGGTCTGTCACACTTAAGTTTGAAATAGTATTTTTGGGTCTGTCACACTTAAGTTTGAAATAGTATTTTTTGGTCTGTCACACTTAAGTTTGAAATAGCATTTTTGTTGGTCTGTCACACTTAAGTTTGAAATAGTATTTTTGTTGGTCTGTCACACTTAAGTTTGAAATAGTATTTTTGGGTCTGTCACACTTAAGTTTGAAATAGTATTTTTGTTGGTCTGTCACACTTAAGTTTGAAATAGTATTTTTTGGTCTGTCACACTTAAGTTTGAAATAGTATTTTTGGGTCTGTCACACTTAAGTTTGAAATAGCATTTTTGTTGGTCTGTCACACTTAAGTTTTAAATAGTATTTTTTGGTCTGTCACACTTAAGTTTGAAATAGTATTTTTGGGTCTGTCACACTTAAGTTTGAAATAGTATTTTTGGGTCTGTCACACTTAAGTTTGAAATAGTATTTTTTGGTCTGTCACACTTAAGTTTTAAATAATATTTTTTTTAGTTTGTCACGCTGAAGTTTTAAATAATATTTTTGTTGGTCTGTCACGCTGAAGTTTTAAATAGTATTTTGTTAAGTTTTGTGTTGGTCTGTCAGGCCAAATTTTGAAATAGCATTTGCATCGATAAACGCCGACTACGGACAGCTAGTTTTCAACAATCTTTAATTACACATCGTAATGTCTTATTAAGTTCATTTTGAATACGAAGATTTCAAAATTGTTCAATATCTTTATTATTGATTGACTTTTTTTCACGAACATATGTTAGTTATAGGACATCTGCAGCCATCTTGGATATTTACATAAACACTTCTGCACCGGTAAACTAAAATGACCCGTTTTATTTTTTTTCCGCGGATTTATTTTATAAATATATTAAACCTAGTTGCAGTACCAATTCCAGGACAGGTTTTTAATACTGAAAGATATCTGGACACAGAGTTTTACCCGTTCCACTAGTTTGGGAGCGGCTATCGTTTCTAAAAAAGGAGCCGCTCCTTTACCCGCTGTATCGGCACTTTAGAATAATCTGTCGAAAAATTCAACACATTTCCAACATTATTTACAAATAAGTCCCTATTTACTTGCCTCCCACTGCTGGATAAAAAATGAGAACTCTGCTTTTTTTCTTTTTTTAACTGAAAATATGTGTGGGGAAGGGTAAAAAAAAATTGGGGTGGGGCCAAACAAATTTTTTTTCTCTTTTTAATTAAGAATATTTATATGTATGGGGGAGGATAAACAAAAATTGGGGGGGGGGGGGGGTCAAAAATTTTTTTTTTTCTTTTCTTAACTAAAAATATTTGTATTTATGGGGGAGGGTAAAAAAATTGGGGTGGGGCCGAAATTTCTTTTTTCTTTATTTTTAACTAAAAATATTCTTGGACGAAAACAAAGAAAATCAAGAAATATGACTGGGGCTCCATCGGTTTATGGGTGAGCGTTCATTTCTGACGCGGCAGCCTAGCAAAAATATGCGACCGAAGGGAGCATATATTTGCTAGTTTTAATAATTGCAATAACCTGGATCGTAAAATAATTTAAAGTAACAAAATACATTCTTAGATTGTGAAAACTGCGTGAAAATAGATATTAAACGATTCAATTATGGTCTTAGGAAAGTCTTAATTTTCACACAATTTTCACTGCCGCAGGAGGTTATTTGATTACAGTACGGCCCAACTTCTCGCACTTATCCAAGATGGTGGCAAACGTCCTATAACTGACTTATGTTCTTTTAAAAAAATGTATTTACGATAAAAAATAATGTGCACTTTATAAATGTTCGTATTATAAGAAGCTTAAAAAATATCAGAATGCGTAATTGCTCAGGAATAATGTTCCAGTACAAATAAGTTGTTTCGGAGTGATGCCGAAACGCATTTCCGCTCTAAATAATTTGCGTAACTGAAATAGGATTTAACCGGAAATAATTTGGACTCCCTTCCCGACAGAGTTAGGAAAATAAATCGATGCAAGAATGAACGTAAAAAGACTCCTGGACAACGCCGGATTGTTATAGCTCGTTATTAAATAATGTGATGGTTTCAAGATAAGTTATTAGCAAATTATGCAAGTCATAGTAATCGATCGGTGTGACCCCCTACGTGCACCAAATTGATCAATAGGGATCCCAAGCGAACGGATATTAGAATATGGAAGACTATTTAAGCAATTGCTAAACAAATATTCAACTATGACTTTTATTGAAACAAAACACAGAATGTTGCGTGAAATTAAATGGCTTTATCAAATACTAGCTGACTTTGCTGGCTCGCTATCGCTTCGCAAAAAATCCCTACTTGAAATACTTGAAACATTAGCTTGAAATAATAAACATCTTTCGTTCATTCTTACATTAATGAATTTCTTAATATTAATCTTAATCTTAATCTTAATACTAATCTTAATCTTAAACACGTGTCACATGATGTTCGTAAAGAAATAACACTTTAAATAAATATAAAAGCACCATATGGAAAATCTGTCTCATTTATTCATATAGATAAAAGTAATATTTTGGTAATTTTGGTGCACAGTTTTTTATCTTTTAAATGTGACCGTAAAACAATGAAAAGAAAGAAGAAATAAAATTACCTTCAGCAAAATAGATTGTAACTGGTTGAAAATCAAGTCGGTGTCTATAAACAAAGGAACACAAATTCTAAATATTGCTCCAGGAAGTAAAACAATATTGCGAAACAGAACTATTTGTTATATTAAAATCAAAATAAACATTGAATTAAAAACCAAACAAAAACAAAGTATAGTTAATTAATAAAATGTACTTTTTCAAAACGAAAATGCAAATTAGTTCACCTTACGACTGATACCGCATATACATTAGTAATATATATATATATATATATATATATATATAAAAGATGGTGCGTCTATTGTGTAAAATTGAATTAACTTGAAGGAGGACGTTTTGACTTTACCGTTAGTGCAAGAAATGGGTCCGACTTTCGCATTTATTTATATAATTTTTGGGTACTGATATCGATCCTGAACCAGTTTTCGTGAGGTTCGACTCGGAAGCGTTCGGCTGTCCTACGTAAACGCCCGAGTGTTGACGAGCCGAATGGTACCAGACGACAATTTTGATACGGTGCTGCGTCCTGTGATTGTAAGTTATATTTTCAAGAAATTTTCTAAAAGAAACAACAAAAAAAACCAAAAAAAATCAAGCAAAGTTGCTGTTATCAAATAAATATTTTTTTTTATTTTGATACGTTGCTGCGTCCTATAATTTTTAGTTATAGTTGCAAGAAAATTTTTAAACAACAAAACAAATAAAACAAGCAAAACAGAGCGAAATTACTGTTATCAAATAAATATTTTTAATCCTAAACCCTAAGCCTAAACCCTAACCCTAACCCTAAACCTTAAACCCTAAACCTTAAACCCTAACCCTAAACCCTAAACCCTAACTCTAACAACAAAAAACAAAAACAAAAACAAAACAAGCAAAACATTATCATCATAGGACGCAGCACCGTATCAAAATTGTCTGGTATAAATCGGCTCGTCAACTCTCGGGCGTTTGCGTAGAACAGCCGAACGCTTCCGAGTCGAAGCTCACGAAAACTGGTTCAGAATCGATATCAGCACCAATTTTTGTATTTATTTAAAGCGTTATTTCTTTATGAACACCATGCGACACGTGCTAAGTTTAAAATTAATATTAAGAAATTCATTACTTTCGGAAACTAACTTCAGTAATATAAGAATGAACGTAATTTATTTGTGTGTCCCTCGCATGAACTAAACCAGCCCATTGGAAACCGAAGCGAATTTCAAACCCGGCGTGTACGTAAACCATCCATTAAATGAGTTGCTTATTATTTTTAAAATATAATTCATGCTTCTATTTTTCATACCATAAACAGATCGAGGATTAACTTGTTCTTTCAACTCCTGGTATGTATACAAACCACCGAAGTTGTTGCCTGGGATACGTGAAATTGAAACTCGTTTTAAAACATAACAACGAGTTATAATAATCTTCGCAGTATACAATAGGCCCCCGCTATTCGCGAGGGTTACGTCACAGACACACCCGCGAATAGCGAAAATCCGCGAATAGATTTTGATGTCTCAAAGTTCACTAAAATACATTAGCATGTGTTTGTTTTTGCATGAAAATCAACAAATTAGCGTAGATTAACCATTTCTTCTTTCAAGTTGGTTGATATTTTTTAAATATTTCAGTTTTGTATGAAGTTCGCGAAAATTTGGAATACCAATCGCATTTAAAATGAATCCTACGGAATAATTTGTGTTTTTAATTGCTTTTTTGTCATATTGGCCTTTGTTGGACTTCAATGATTATCCTATTTGTAAGTTCGACTGCCTGAAAATTCGCGAATTTGTGAAACCGCAAATGGTTAGTTAGCTCGGCGGTTCACAGTATATATTTTAAGGTTTAAATACTGATAATGAAATAACTCTAATTTTAATTACTAACCAGCATTAAACTAATTAATTCACTAACGCATTATGCCCAGAACGCATGATTTAGTCACACAGCTTGTAACTTTGGCCGCGGATAGAATCGGAAATAAATAATCAATTTAATTATATAACACAGTAAAATAGTTGGTACTTCTATCGATCCTGAATCAATTTTCGCGTCATCAGCGTTCGGGTATGCTACGGAAACACTCGAGAGATAACGAGCCGAATGGTGGCAGCCGATAACTTCGATACTTTGCTGCGTCGTATTTCTTTCAGTTTTATTTTCAAGAAAAATTACAAAAAAACGAACAAAACATAGCATAAATTGTTGGTTTTTATTTTTGCAACAAAACAATGCTTAACAACGCAATAGTAATAATAATAATAATAATAATAATAATAATAATAATAATAATAATAATAATAATAATAATAATTTCTATCAAGCGGCACATGTAATAGCATTTTTTTCTTTTTGCCAACAGCTAATTTTTCCTGGCAGAAAGAAATGACCCCTTCGTGAGGTTCAATTCTACTACACAGCTTTTTTTCTGTTCCTTTTTTGAATTTAATAGCAAATTAATAACATGCATTAATTTAGTCTGATTAAAAAATATTTGTTTGGTTACTGACAGCTGATTGGCTAATCGTTCGACATCTTTATGTCACCATACGCCTCGGCATCTCTCGGGTGTTTACGTAGCATGCCCGAACGCTGCCGACGCGAGGTTCACGGAAACTGGTGCAGGATCTATAGAAGTACCAAATAGTTTTATCTACTAGTTGATTTCGAACTCAGACAAAAAAAATTCATTTTCATTTTTTTTATCGATTTTCATTTTTATTTTCGTTCCAATCCAGTTTTTTCCTTTTGGGGAGTCTGGATTTCCCCCACAGTAAAAACCAACCTTGTGTCACTCTGCCCTCGTGGTGAGACAAATATATAGAAAAATCACACACCGCTACTGATGATGGACGAAAGCTAACACGCATGTGTCAGCCAGACTATCGCACAAACCAATGAAAACAAATAAATTAATCACTCATCCCAAATATAGTTTTTTTTTTATAAATATAAAAAATAAAAATAAAGTAAAAATAAATAAGTCAATATAAACTATAATTACGAGCCATCAAGAAACTACAAAATTCACTACAAAGTTCGAGAACTTCAGTTCGACTGCGGTTAGAATCGGTAATAAATAATCACATTAAAAATAACTTTTTTTTTTATATAGAAATCGCTCCAGACAAGGCATGAAGCCACTTGATGTATGAAACTAAAAAATACTACTTCAAGATTAAAAACTAGCCAACGATAAGCTTTAGATGGATAGACTCCGACTCAGAAAATAGCAATTCTCCCTCTTTTGTCAGAAACAATGGAATGTGAAAATTAAAGGACAAAATAAAGGACCCGAGAGTTACGAGGCTGCCGAAAGTAAACCCAAGTTAGTCACTTTCTACTCTCCTTGATTAATTCTAAAACACACAGCTTTACCTACTTGTTGATTTTGGACTCAGTTAGTAAAGTAGAAATACTTCTCGATGGAGGCAATTATTATTTTTTATTCTTATTTCTCTCATTCCAATGTAAACAATAATTAAATCAATTAGTAACTATTTCAATAAAATAGTTCTTTTTAAATACATATCAATTAAATCGCTCGTTTTACTTTCGGCTGTTAATAGCTCGTAACGTTAGATAATACTTAGTTCTTTTATTTAGACATCAACTAAATAAATGTCTCTTTAAAAAATAACAACAGCCTCTAGACACAGTTTAACTACACTTAGCTGAATTTTAAATGCATTAATTAAACCACAAATTCACTTCATCCCAGCGGAACTGTGATTAAAGATACCGTGATAATTTGCCCTAGTGACAATATCTGTCAAGTGAGATGGACCTAGCAGCCAAGTTGTAAATTGAGTTATCTCCCTTTTGAAGATTGGCTATTTGGAATCTATAGACATAGAGTGCTCTGACTGGTAGTCAATTTGCATAGGTGGTGGATTTTAGTTGTCAATTGCGTTATCTCATATTTATAGATCGGCGGTTTGGAGACTTAACATAGATGGCTCCGGTTAGTAGGCAATTTGCATAGATAGTGGGTTTATTAGTATGAAAACTAATGTTTTGGATTGAAGAGGTCAGTTGATGTTTGGTCGACAGAGAGTGGACAGTGGACAGCGGATACTTGACAGTAAAAAGTGAACAGTGAACACTGAGCAGTGGACAGTGAACAGTTGAGATTGATATTTTTCGTGGCGGTGACACCGAAGGAAAGTTAATTTTAGTCTATTACCAGATTACAAGCTATTTCGGCCTGAAGAGGAGACTATGGAGTCCGGAAATTTAAGGTTGAGCAAAGATTTTATATCACCTTTTAGTGGAAAAGATTATGTAAACTGAAAAATGAGCGTATATGTAGTGGCGAGATGTTGCATGCGAACATGAAAACGTGAAGTGCGCATACAGAATTGAAAATAATAATAATGATTAACGGCTAATAAATTGCTAGTGATAATTACTACGCTAGACACTTAAAAATTGTCTGCTTTCGTAATTAATTCTACTTATTGTTGAATGTCTAGTTTTAATGTAGATGGAATTAGGAGTTTTTATTCTTTTTTCGTTGGTATCATAGTGTAGCGTCTTTGTGTTATTGACTAAAACTGAGCTACTGCCAGAGGGATACATGTTAAGGCTACGGGAAAATGTTGTATTAGAACAGATGTAACTATTAGTTTTATTATTTTTGTCGAATATATATATATATATATATATATATATATATATATATATATATATATATATATGTGTGTGTGTGTGTGTATGTGTGTGTGTGTGTGAGGTTAGTGGGAGAGAACCTCAGCAGAGTACTTCATTATTAAGAAAAAAAAAGCGTAATTTTTGTACATATGTTGTTCGGATTTTCTGTAATACATATATAAATAAATGTCCTTATCTTCTGTAATACATGCATCTATATAATATATATTTCTGTAATACATACATACATACATACATACATACATATATATATATATATATATATAGATGAATATATATATATGAATATATATATATGTGTATATATAAATATATATGAATAAAAATTATATTTATAATTATATATATATGTATATATATATATGTATATATAAATATACATGAATAATATTTATAATTATATATATATATATATATATATATATATATATATATATATATATATATATATATATATATATATATATTAGCCTCAAGGGCAGGGCGTTAGGGTTTAACGATCGGTAGTGAATCATATCTGTGTCTAGTTCCACTGATGTGTCTTGAAAAGACAAAACTGCTGTCTGTGAATGACTATAATTTATATATATACTCTCCCCAATCGATGGATAATGTAAACAAATGAATACAAAATTCACCTAAATACAAATAAAAAATTCACCTAAAAGCCATATAATTTCATCTGCTTCAATCGCGGGCTTGTAGGCCGAGAGGGTAATGGATTGCTGATTAGATGAGATACATTTTAGAAGCCGTTACGTTAAATGCACAATTCTCTCATGCATTACGTCCTATTAAATTCCTATTAAATTCATTTTAAATAAATCTACCCGAAGACTTCTTGAATCAGCACTCATTATAAATTCTAACACAATTAAACAACGTAAAGGTTTCTACAATTTATCTCATTTAATCAGCAAACGAATACTAACAGAACAGAAGTAGAATTTAGATCAAGGTTACCTATTTTACAACACATTCCCAACAATACGTAGGATATAACATCGATATTGATGAAAATAAAAAAATAAAAAAACAAACACATTTATTTCACTTCATAGACGCACCGCATAATTTTAATCATAATGTGTGTTTCGTTCGAAAAAAAAGAACAAAAACATTATTTTCACGTAATATACGTACTACATATTTTGAATTCTAACGTCTATCTTTCGTTCGGAAAAAAGAACAAAAACAGTCTTTTAACATCATAGATGCACCACGTATTTTGAAATATTGACATCTATGTTCTTATTCAGAGAAAGTCTTGGAATAAAGACGAAACGTTAATAGATATATAAACAATTTTGGTTTTTACTTTTTCCATATATATATATATATATATATATATATATATATATTGGTACAGAAAAATTAGTTGTCATCTAGAGATGACAACAAAAGCTAAGTCTTTCCGTGCGTGAAACCGACGGTACGATTGTTGTACTAATTTTTCTGTACCAAATAAATAAATATTATGCTCTTAATTTTAAACTTTAATTCTTAATTAATCGAGCACTCTGCTACGATTTTTCCTACTATATTACAAAGTAGATATATATATA
Organism: Sepiola atlantica; assembly: GCA_963556195.1. Taxonomy (NCBI): domain Eukaryota; kingdom Metazoa; phylum Mollusca; class Cephalopoda; order Sepiida; family Sepiolidae; genus Sepiola; species Sepiola atlantica. Next base: position 11,191,803 of record OY744523.1, read on the forward strand.
TATATATATATATATATATATATATATATATATATATATATATATATATATATTAGTGAAGTTGAAAAATACTACAGTTGAACAATTACTGCCAAGATTCATATGAAGTTTGACGTAATGCAGGGTCTGGGTCAAAAGGGGTTCTATGAATATATGTTATCCCTTGTTGGGATAGTTCATAATCGACTTCTAATAAATTGAGCTCCACCATTTAAGTGAGCAATATATTTTTTACGTGAAATTCTCCGTCGTCCACATTTACCTAAATGTACCAACTCGTTTTCCGACAAAAGATTCGCCCTCAGACAACTAGAAAGATGAACGCCAACTAACACAAATGTTATTTGTGAATGCGTAATTAAAGATATCACAAATGTTATATGTAATACGTAATTAAAGATATCACAAATGTTATATGTAATACGTAATTAAAGATATCACAAATGTTATTTGTAATACGTAATTAAAGATATCACAAATGTTATATGTAATACGTAATTAAAGATATCACAAATGTTATATGTAATACGTAATTAAAGATATCACAAATGTTATTTGTAATACGTAATTAAAGATATCACAAATGTTATATGTCATACGTAATTAAAGATATCACAAATGTTATTTGTAATACGTAATTAAAGATATCACAAATGTTATATGTAATACGTAATTAAAGATATCACAAATGTTATATGTCATACGTAATTAAAGATATCACAAATGTTATTTGTAATACGTAATTAAAGATATCACAAATGTTATTTGTAATACGTAATTAAAGATATCACAAATGTTATTTGTAATACGTAATTAAAGATATCACAAATGTTATTTGTAATACGTAATTAAAGATATCACAAATGTTATATGTAATACGTAATTAAAGATAGCACAAATGTTATTTGTAATACGTAATTAAAGATATCACAAATGTTATTTGTGATACGTAATTAAAGATATCACAAATGTTATATTTAATACGTAATTAAAGATATCACAAATGTTATTTGTAATACGTAATTAAAGATATCAAACATGTTATTTGTAATACGTAATTAAAGATATCACAAATGTTTTTAGTGATACGTAATTAAAGATATCACAAATGTTATATGTCATACGTAATTAAAGATATCACAAATGTTATATGTAACACGTAATTAAAGATATCACAAATGTTATATGTAATACGTAATTAAAGATATCACAAATGTTATATGTAATACGTAATTAAAGATATCAAACATGTTATTTGTAATACGTAATTAAAGATATCACAAATGTTATTAGTGATACGTAATTAAAGATATCACAAATGTTATATGTAATACGTAATTAAAGATATCACAAATGTTATATGTAATACGTAATTAAAGATATCACAAATGTTATTTGTAATACGTAATTAAAGATATCACAAATGTTATATGTAATACGTAATTAAAGATATCACAAATGTTATATGTAATAGTTAATTAAAGATAGCACAAATGTTATATGTAATACGTAATTAAAGATATCACAAATGTTATTAGTAATACGTAATTAAAGATATCACAAAAGTTATATGTAATACGTAATTAAAGATATCACAAATGTTATTTTTAATACGTAATTAAAGATATCACAAATGTTATTTGTAATACGTAATTAAAGATATCACAAATGTTATATGTAATACGTAAGTAAAGATATCACAAATGTTATATGTAATACGTAATTAAAGATATCACAAATGTTATATGTAATACGTAATTAAAGATAGCACAAATGTTATTTGTAATACGTAATTAAAGATATCCCAAATGTTATATGTAATACGTAATTAAAGATAGCACAAATGTTATTTGTAATACGTAATTAAAGATATCACAAATGTTATTTGTAATACGTAATTAAAGATAGCACAAATGTTATTTGTAATACGTAATTAAAGATATCACAAATGTTATTTGTAATACGTAATTAAAGATATCACAAATGTTATTTGTAATACGTAATTAAAGATATCACAAATGTTATATGTAATACGTAATTAAAGATATCACTAATGTTATATGTAATACGTAATTAAAGATATCACAAATGTTATATGTAATACGTAATTAAAGATATCACAAATGTTATTTGTAATACGTAATTAAAGATAGCACAAATGTGATTTGTAATACGTAATTAAAGATAGCACAAATGTTATTTGTAATACGTAATTAAAGATATCACAAATGTTATATGTAATACGTAATTAAAGATATCACAAATGTTATTTGTAATACGTAATTAAAGATATCACAAATGTTATTTGTAATACGTAATTAAAGATATCACAAATGTTATATGTAATACGTAATTAAAGATATCACTAATGTTATATGTAATACGTAATTAAAGATATCACAAATGTTATATGTAATACGTAATTAAAGATATCACAAATGTTATTTGTAATACGTAATTAAAGATAGCACAAATGTGATTTGTAATACGTAATTAAAGATATCACAAATGTTATTTGTAATACGTAATTAAAGATATCACAAATGTTATTTGTAATACGTAATTAAAGATAGCACTAATGTTATTTGTCATACGTAATTAAAGATATCACAAATGTTATTTGTAATACGTAATTAAAGATAGCACAAATGTTATTTGTAATACGTAATTAAAGATATCACAAATGTTATTTGTAATACGTAATTAAAGATATCACTAATGTTATTTGTCATACGTAATTAAAGATAGCACAAATGTTATTTGTAATACGTAATTAAAGATAGCACAAATGTGATTTGTAATACGTAATTAAAGATATCACAAATGTTATTTGTAATACGTAATTAAAGATATCACAAATGTTATATGTAATAGTTAATTAAAGATAGCACAAATGTTATATGTAATAGTTAATTAAAGATATCACAAATGTTACATGTAATACGTAATTAAAGATATCACAAATGTGATTTGTAATACGTAATTAAAGATATCACAAATGTTATTTGTAATACGTAATTAAAGATATCACAAATGTTATATGTAATACGTAATTAAAGATATCACTAATGTTATTTGTAATACGTAATTAAAGATATCACAAATGTTATTTGTAATACGTAATTAAAGATATCACAAATGTTATATGTAATACGTAATTAAAGATATCACAAATGTTATTTGTAATACGTAATTAAAAATAGCACAAATGTTATTTGTAATATGTAATTAAAGATATCACAAATGTTATTTGTAATACGTAATTAAAGATATCACAAATGTTATTTGTAATACGTAATTAAAGATATCACAAATGTTATTTGTAATACGTAATTAAAGATATCACAAATGTTATTTGTAATACGTAATTAAAGATAGCACAGATGTTATATGTAATACGTAATTAAAGATATCACAAATGTTATTTGTAATACGTAATTAAAAATAGCACAAATGTTATATGTAATACGTAATTAAAAATAGCACAAATGTAATTTGTAATACGTAATTAAAGATAGCACAAATGTGATTTGTAATACGTAATTAAAGATAGCACAAATGTTATTTGTAATATGTAATTAAAAATAGCACAAATGTTATTTGTAATACGTAATTAAAGATAGCACAAATGTTATTTGTAATACGTAATTAAAGATATCACAAATGTTATATGTAATACGTAATTAAAGATATCACAAATGTTATTTGTAATACGTAATTAAAGATATCACTAATGTTATATGTAATACGTAATTAAAGATATCACTAATGTTATATGTAATACGTAATTAAAGATATCACTAATGTTATATGTAATACGTAATTAAAGATATCACAAATTTTATTTGTAATACGTAATTAAAGATAGCAAAAATGTTATTTGTAATACGTAAGTAAAGATAGCACAAATGTGATTTGTAATACGTAATTAAAGATAGCACACATGTGATTTGTAATACGTAATTAAAGATAGCACAAATGTTATTTGTAATACGTAATTAAAGATATCAAAAATGTTATTTGTAATACGTAATTAAAGATATTACAAATGTTATATGTAATACGTAATTAAAGATATCACAAATGTTATATGTAATACGTAATTAAAGATATCACTAATGTTATATGTAATACGTAATTAAAGATATCACTAATGTTATATGTAATACGTAATTAAAGATAGCACAGATTTTATTTGTAATACGTAATTAAAGATATTACAAATGTTATATGTAATACGTAATTAAAGATATCACAAATGTTATATGTAATACGTAATTAAAGATATCACTAATGTTATATGTAATACGTAATTAAAGATATCACTAATGTTATATGTAATACGTAATTAAAGATAGCACAAATGTTATTTGTAATACGAAATTAAAGATAGCACAAATGTTATTTGTAATACGTAATTAAAGATAGCACAAATGTTATTTGTAATACGTAATTAAAGATAGCACAAATGTTATTTGTAATACGTAATTAAAGATAGCACAAATGTTATTTGTAATACGTAATTAAAGATAGCACAAATGTTATTTGTAATACGTAATTAAAGATATCACAAATGTTATTTGTAATACGTAATTAAAGATATCACTAATGTTATATGTAATACGTAATTAAAGATAGCACAAATGTTATTTGTAATACGTAATTAAAGATAGCACAAATGTTATTTGTAATACGGAATTAAAGATATCACTAATGTTATATGTAATACGTAATTAAAGATAGCACAAATGTTATTTGTAATACGTAATTAAAGATAGCACAAATGTTATTTGTAATACGTAATTAAAGATAGCACAAATGTTATTTGTAATACGTAATTAAAGATATTACAAATGTTATATGTAATACGTAATTAAAGATATCACAAATGTTATATGTAATACGTAATTAAAGATGTCACTAATGTTATATGTAATACGTAATTAAAGATAGCACAGATGTTATATGTAATACGTAATTAAAGATAGCACTAATGTTATTTGTAATACGTAATTAAAGATATCACAAATGTTATATGTAATACGTAATTAAAGATATCACTAATGTTACATGTAATACGTAATTAAAGATATCACTAATGTTATATGTAATACGTAATTAAAGATATAACAAATTTTATTTGTAATACGTAATTAAAGATAGCACAAATGTTATTTGTAATACGTAATTAAAGATATCACAAATGTTATTTGTAATACGTAATTAAAGATAGCACAGATGTTATATGTAATACGTAATTAAAGATATTACAAATGTTATATGTAATACGTAATTAAAGATAGCACAGATGTTATATGTAATACGTAATTAAAGATAGCACTAATGTTATTTGTAATACGTAATTAAAGATATCACAAATGTTATATGTAATACGTAATTAAAGATATCACAAATGTTATTTGTAATACGTAATTAAAGATATCACTAATGTTATATGTAATACGTAATTAAAGATATCACAAATGTTATTTGTAATACGTAATTAAAGATATCACAAATGTTATTTGTAATACGTAATTAAAGATATCACAAATGTTATTTGTAATACGTAATTAAAAATAGCACAAATGTTATATGTAATACGTAATTAAAGATATCACAAATGTTATTTGTAATACGTAATTAAAGATAGCACAAATGTTATATGTAATACGTAATTAAAGATAGCACAAATGTTATTTGTAATACGTAATTAAAAATAGCACAAATGTTATTTGTAATACGTAATTAAAGATATCACAAATGTTATTTGTAATACGTAATTAAAGATATCACAAATGTTATTTGTAATACGTAATTAAAGATAGCACAAATGTTATTTGTAATACGTAATTAAAGATAGCACAAATGTTATATGTAATACGTAATTAAAGATAGCACACATTTTATATGTCATACGTAATTAAAGATATCACAAATGTTATATGTCATACGTAATTAAGATATCACAAATGTTATATGGCATACGTAATTAAAGATAGCACAAATGTTATATGTAATACGTAATTAAAGATAGCACAAATTTTATTTGTAATACGTAATTAAAGATATCACAATTGTTATATGTAATACGTAATTAAAGATATCACAAATGTTATTTGTAATACGTAATTAAAGATATCACAAATGTTATTTGTAATAGGTAATTAAAGATATCACAAATGTTATTTGTAATACGTAATTAAAGATATCACAAATGTTATATGTAATAGGTAATTAAAGATATCACAAATGTTATTTGTAATAGGTAATTAAAGATATCACAAATGTAACATGTAATACGTAATTAAAGATATCACAAATGTTATATGTAATACGTAATTAAAGATAGCACAAATGTTATATGTAATACGTAATTAAAAATATCACAAATGTTATATGTAATACGTAATTAAAAATATCACAAATGTTATTTGTAATACGTAATTAAAAATATCACAAATGTTATTTGTAATAGGTAATTAAAGATATCACAAATGTTATATGTAATACGTAATTAAAGATATCACTAATGTTATTTGTAATAGGTAATTAAAGATAACACAAGGTAAATGACGGTTTGTATCTGAGCTGAAAGTGTTTCCAGTGTGAAGTGATTAATTACCTTGTAATCACAATTTAAACCTCCTTAAGTTTTACCTGCGATTGAACACTGAACACTGTGTCTTTCAGACAATATATAAATCAGTATTCTCCAGCTTATCCATTCCATATAGTTGGCGCCAAAATTCAGACCGCAAACAAAGATACCGGGAATTCTTGGAAACATCCACCTTGATCTAATGTTTTAAACCATCATATTCGGAAGTGTCATACGCCGGCTTTTACAAGGAATTTAAGTGGTTAATTAGATTGAACTTTGCGGAATGCCGAAAGCGAACCTAGACCAATTTCCGTGTGGCACGAGGGAAAGACGCCTGCCGGGCCGGAAGTAATTCTTAGTTTTCTTTTTTTATTCAAAAAGGCAACATTACTTCCGCTGAAAATGGTCACATGAAGTGAAATATCAGGAAGATCGTTTTGCTCCAATCCAAGAGTTCTGGTGTACCTTTTTATCCCATATCAGCTTTCGCCATTTCTCCAGACTCAAATCTCGTACCGCCAATCCAAAATTCTATTGTGGTTCCACGAATAAATACATAATTTTACGAACGTATTTTTCCTTTGATAACCAAACTTGAAATTTCTCTTCATCTCATTATTTTTTCTTCTTTTATTGACTTTAATTAAACACCAAAATGCTACGCGCCGTTTACAGCATGTAACGGAAGTAACGAAAGTATGTAACGAAAGCATGTAACGAAATCATGTAACGAAAGTATGTAACGAAAGTATGTAACAAACAAAATGCTGTTACATGTCCGCGCATCTTTCCCTAAAAGACTTCGACATTTGAACTATTACTGAATCAACATCTTACGGATTCTACCTTCTACTAGCGATAAACATCTCGCTATGAAAAAAAAATGTCTTGTACCCCTGACGAAAACGTATTACGTCGAAAATTTGGGACTACTTTTAAATAAATTACTATTTATTTAAAAAAAAAATGCATTCTTAAGCTTCAAACAATTTTCTTATATATATATATATATATATATATATATATATATATACACACACACACACACACACACATATATATATATATATATCTATATCTATATATATATATATATATATATATATATATATATATATATATATATAAGAAAATTGTGTCAGTAAAAGATGCAATGTCATCAGCACTGCTTGCGTCAGTAATTTTCTCTGCAGAATACCATTGTCAAGTTATATATATATATATATATATATATATATATATATATATATATATATATATATATATATATATATATATATATATATATATATATATATATATATATATATATATATATAGCGGAGAGTAGACACAACGAATTCCTTGGCAGGAGAGTCTCAGGAATCGGTGATAAATCAACATCCGTCTCGAAAGACGGAATAATTCCTGGGAGGATATCTTCCTAGAACCGAACCGAAACATACCTCATTGTGCCAACCCCGTGGATTAAATAAAGTGTTTAGTCCGAAATTTGGTACATTCTTCGAGTTTGACTATAGAATCCTGAGTTCAAGAAGATGCACCTGAAGAATGTCGGATAGTACAGCGGCTGAAACGTTGTGTGGATAACACCCACGATGAGAACAGTAGTCCGAATAATCCAAATAATACAACCCATATTTTTTTTAACATTAGTGAATTCAATTGGATAAATCTATAAAATAATTTTAGTTTAACAATACAAGATCATTTGGGGTTTAGCAATTCTTTCGAGTTTTTCTTTTTCATTTTCCAGAGAACAGTATATATACATAATACCCGCGACCCATCCCTTATAGGTAGAGGGGAGCAATCCCCCATAGGGGGAGGGAATAACTGACCAAAATCCGAATTTTTTTTTCTCTCTCTCTCACTCTCTCTCTCTCTCTCTCTTTCGCTTTTTCTCATTCGCGGTTCAGAAGAAAAAGATTCTAATCTTTTAACTCTAATGGAATTCCTACTCCTCCGCTATATTTAACCTTTTGAGAAAAATACCGTTTTGACGCTATTTTTTGCACACAGGAGTCTAATATTACTGCAATTACATCAAACAATGTATCAGCATCATTCATAAATGACGTTCTTGAAGAACTTAGATGATTTGGAATAATTTCTATCTAAGACAGTCTCTTGAAGATGCGGTTTAATCCGAGAAACTTCACTTCACATCGAAGCATCATTTTGCACATTAAACAGCGTAGATTCACCCCTAACCTTTGATGACTTTGTTGGTTTGCTCATGTATTCGATCTATAAATGTTTCTGAGAAGTAGAATCATTCCTCCTAATAAGTTGATAAACATATGGACGCGTCCAAAGCAAAGAGATTCGATCGAACGCATGAACGGCGACAAAATGCGCATGGCAGAGCAGAAAACAAGTCTAGTGAATTTCTCAAGGATTGCACGTGAAGAGGAGGAAATTTGCCCGCACGAATGGGACGCAAAGAACAGATAAATACGAATATCTTAGCGTACAAACACGTGTACATTGTTTTAGATTACTCGAAGAGCCGATTCGGAGGCGGTTGATATTAAACTTCGATATTTCGTATTATTTGTATCATTCGGACTACTATTCTCATCTTGGTTGTTATTTTCACAGCGTTTCGGCCGATGTAATCTCAGGTGTATCTTTTGGAAATTCTGAATCTTTATGTCGAATTATTGAACGTATACGGGATTTCTACCTTAAACACAAGGGAGAGATTGTTCTCGTTCCGTCAACCATGACCGGGTAGCAGTGTTAATTATCTTTATGTATTACTTAGTTATTATTGCTTCTAGTAAGGATTGAACTTACAACCTCCGAATAACTATCAATTTGAACCGATTGTTAATCAACGCCTTTAACCATTACATGGGCCTATAATAATTCTGCATGTCTCTCTGAGCATTTAGAGAAAAAAGTGACTCTTTTCTTTTGTCAGAGTCGTCATGTAATTTACATACGTGTTCCTGTACACACCACAGACACGTATATAAATTAGATGGTAAAATAATGTCTATTTACTTATATGTAAGAATAATAAAGTATAAAAGTTGTTGAAAGCTGAAAATGTCTTCACAGTATGCACTATACTTACATAATGCTCCCAATCAATTCAACAAAGCAGAATAGAAGTCATCCCAATACAACCGTGCTGTTTTGTGATCCAGAAAAAAGAGGTAGATCTGATCAGCTTATTTGCTATGTATCCTAACTCTAAATAAAAATAAATCGCTTGAGAAGGGCCAATTATGTCTAAAGTTCACTCGTTCATATCTTATAGGTAAATAAATAATTTATTAAAAAAAAACACATCGTTTTTGGCTTTCTTAAATTTCTAATAATAATTAAAATACAAAACGATATTTAAAAAAAAACACTAATGTATTATTTCATAAACCTTATCATGTAGCCACGTGTGTACAGGAACAGACATTCTGACCATCCGTATAAACATCACGACGGACTACTATCCACGAAAGGTTTTGATATCTCCGACGCAAACATAATAAAAAAAAAACACGCTTGAAAAGGGTATTTTAGGCCGAACATTTTCTTCTTCATATCTTTAAGTTAAATAAATAATTTATTTAAAAAACACCTATCGTTTTCCGCTTACTTAACTTTCTAATATCATCATCATCATAATTATAATAATAATAATAATAATAATATATATATATATATATATATATATATATATATATATATATATATATTGATTTTATTTTAGCTTAGTTACCTCTCAGAAATCAAGCAGCCCTTCCTGGGACAAATACTTGATTTCTTTAGATAGATAGATAGATAGATAGATATAAACTAAGAAAACATTTATAGAGAAAGAAATAAGTATATTGCAGAATACAGAGTTAGGTCCATTTTTTAAGATGACGTCCGTATAAAAATAATTCCTATCCGATCAAAGTATTTTCTGGAAGGGATTAATTCGAATTAGATTTTATTATTGTTAACAACATGCTGCAACTATCTATCAAAAGAACTGACGAACCAGAACCAAATATTGATTTTTGTAGGAAGAAAATTTCTCGGGGACAAAAACTGAGAAAGAGACTGACTTTACTTTATGTATTAGATAATTCAAGCAATCACCAGCATTTATTGTCGAGATTTACAAATTCTACGCGATCGCAAAACTATCTAGAAAACAATAAAAACTGATCTATATGCTCCACCCAGTATATTTTATTTATCTTCCTCCCACAGCGGTAAGATGTGACACAAGGTCGGAAAATGAGATTTGAAAAGCCAGCGCCCTGGAGAATGAAGAGCGCTGTGGCCTACAAACATTGCCTCGACAGCCCCGTCGGCATTCCCCGGTAGAGGCGCCTCAAGCAATTAGCAATAAACTAACCCCTTCTTAAAGGGTGAGAAGGCAAAGCCTGGAAGGATGGACCTCCTAGAACTGCATAGGACAAAGTATCCATCGGAACAGATACTACACTTTGATCTTGGCCAAAAGGCCAAGAAGCGCTTTCCTAGATAATTGCGTTTTGTTTTTCACATCCATTTAAAATGTGGTGGATCTTGATGCCACTTTCAATTGAAGAGTTTGAATGCAAAACGCGATAAATCCAATTTGTTTTAATTGAGACCTTAAACAATAAAAGGACGAATATATTAAATCTAGTCTTCGAATAAAAGCTGATTTTAATTGAAAGCAAAAAGAAATCATACCGGTATCATATCATGTAAAACATTACTTGGGTTCGTGGTAGAAAGTTGAAATGCTATGTTTTTTGTAGTGATAGATTCGTAATTAAAAAAAATGGCGTTTATCGTATTTTGCATTCAATTATAAACTGTTGCGACGAACGGACGGGCATGGCAGCATTTTAGATTAGGTAAATGCTTGTCGATGTGTCATTAGACTGGGTTAATGTTCAGGAGAGATGAAGAAAATGATAGTTTATTTGGGCCATCCGTAACTATAAAATTGTAATTTTCTATAACAATAAATGCCTAAATTTCATAAATAAGTACTTGTAAGTGTATTATTAAATTGGGTGCGTCTTTTGTAGTATAGCCCCGCCATGCGTCGGGTTAGGGTTAGGTTAGGATTATGCAGAATAAATGCCACTGTGGAATGCATTGCGGATGGATATACAGCTATCTGTGTGAGTGGAGGCAGAAATATAAAGGAAACGGTCATTTTATGCAAATACTCAAAGACATGCATGGATTCCATCGTTTCGAGTAAGTCAGAAAACGTTGTTGTTTTTCACTACAACCCCCATTTTATCTGTTTTGTGTTGTGTTGTGTGGATACTTTTTGACGGGTCTGTCCTCAACTGATGCGATTGGGTTAATTTTCAGGAGAGATCCAGAAAAACATAGATTATTTGAGCCATTTATAATAATAAACGTCTGATTTTCACGAATAAGTGCTTCGATGCGTATTATTAGACTGGGTTAGTGTTTCGAAGAGATGGTCACAGTAACTAAGAAAATCTGATTTTTATGAATAAATGTTTGTCAGGATGGATCAATTTATGGCAAGAGTCAACCCCTACAGATTAACGCTATATATAAAATTGTATTTTATGTTTGTTGATTTGTTTGTTCACGAATTAGCGGTTAGGACATAGACACCATCACCATATATATATATATATATATATATATATATATATATATATATATATATATATATATATATATTCTGTAACTTTAATAAGTTGAGTACTTGGAGAAGTATATTTCTTTTTGATCAAATAAAAAGGAAATGCAACTTTTTATTTTATTTTATTTTATTCATAAGTTGAAAATTATAGAAATTAAAAAAAAAAGAACATACCTGTTAAAAAAGGGTTCAGGGCTTGGAGCAAGATTGCACGATCTATTTCATTGAGTTCCAATGACTGAAAATGATATGTTATTTAAGCCGTTAAAAACTACAAAAGTCTGATTTACATGAATACATGCGGGTATTATTAGACTGGCTTAGTGCCCAGGAGAGATGGAGTACACTTATAGTCGATTTGGACCATCCATAACTATAGTAATCTAATTTTCACCAATGAATGCGTGTAAGGATTTTTATGTAGCTGAGTTAGTGTTCAAAAGAGATGAGGAAACATTGTAGACTATTTTGAGCATCCGTAGAAAATTAATTGTAGACTATTTTGAGCATCCGTAGAAAATCCTAACATCCGTAACGATAAAATTGTGATTTTCATCACAAAATGGTTGCAGGGGATGTAAGTTGTGTGATTCGAGGTTGGACCGATTCCAAGAGGCGATGGATTGAGAGACGCTTAGTCTCGGTTCAGTTTTTATGTTCTCAGCAGGAAAGTCAATAAAAATACTTCATCACTTTCTGAAGAAATACATTTTCCGGTTCCGTTCGAGAAGAAAAGGCTTTCCTCTTCGAAAAAAAAAGGATATCCTGTTTGCCAGGTGCGATCGAGCGTGCGTGCGTGGGTGGACATTAAACAAATAAATAAACACTAAGTAACAATTAACTCTATTAAAATAACGGTTTTTTCTTTTAAGTTCTTAAAAGATAATTAAAGTTCTATTTTAATTAGAAACTAAAAAATACCCGTCAAAGGACGTGTAAAATCAATTTCTCTGCACAAAATAGTTTTGCACCACTTTTACGTTTCTTTTACGAAGATTAAAATCAAGATATAATGACACTAAACTTTTATTCCAATTTTAATCAAAATTCATTATATACTTTTGATTATGAAAAATATCTCAGAATCTAAAGCTTAAGTTGAAGGAGTCTTAAGAAAAAATCAAATTCATGAAATCTTGCTTAATTGGTGTCTAATGACTATTGTTATGCATTGGTTTTCGTTAGGACGACGGATGCTTTTGCGCAACACAATAATAAATAGGATAAAAGTCGAGGTCTCAGGGTTCTGATTTGAATGATAAAAAACACAGGCTCTCTAATTCAAAACACCAGTAAAAGTAAAGTAAAATCAATAAACAAACAAGTGCGAAATAACATAAGACAACCAAGTTAGAAATTCAAATACAAATATTTATTTGCATAAATACAGAAAAGAAATATAAACCCAAAATTCAAAATTTAATATACATAAAGGGATTTAAAGATATCCAACCGACAAACTATATATATATATATATATATATATATATATATATATATATATATATATATATATATATATATATATATATATATATATATATATATATATATATATATAATATCAGTTAATGAGTGGAAGTGGGGTTTCAATCAGTAGGCAATTCAGATGGTAATCTAGGGTAGAGTTTAATAGTTTAAAATATAATATAGTTCTCTTCGTATGAGAATTTTGGTAAAATGAACAATAGTCAATAAGCAAAGTTAACATGATTCCGATGAATATAGAGCACATAGAGATTGCTTCCTGGATAACAGGGTTGTCGCTACACAATCTTCTCTTTAGATCACACATTAAGATATGAAGTTGGTAACCGCAGACAGCTGACAACGAGTTGGAGTATTAGGCGTTCACTCCAGTTAGTTGGATGAAATTTACGAAGACTCAGGTGGTGGGATAAGTTGGTAGATTCTGTGATCATTTCGATATTTCAAATTCAGGTTTTTCATTCACAATTAAAAAGAGGCAGACTATCCAAATTGTACATACTAGATTTTCGTTAGCTTGAGAATGCGTTTTATTCGAGGCGCTTTTGTCTAATCGTTTATATACGATATTATACAGGGTGATTCATAAGTCACTTAGCTATTTATTTTTGAAATTCTAACGTTAAAAAATACGGTAATACAAAACAGAAAGTTTATTCAACAAATTAATTCATGGGAGTTTAGAATTACAGCACATTTTCAAATTTTCCACCTTCGTTCTGCATGCATAGCTTCATTCTTTTTTGCAAGGCATTTACGACTCTTTGTAGCATATTTGATTGATTAATTTTAACAAACTCGGCAGTGATTTTTGATTTGAGGTCGTCATTGCCTTTCAACAAGTGTGGGTGATTCATCAAATTTGGCCATATGAATAACAATAAAAATTCGCTCTTCAATTGTAAATGACATACTGCCCGAAAAAAAGCACATATGATGATTTACACAAATTTAAATAAATAAAAATAAATATATATAGAAACAAATATATAAACGAACAAATTTAGAATAACAAATAGCAGTAATTCGAGAGTAAGATAACAGTTATCAAAAGTTCATAGTATGTTTGTGCTTCATATGGTAATCATTTTAAATAGCTAAGTGACTTATGAATCACCCTGTAGGTCTTTTCTTTTTTATATTCGGATCAGTCGAAATATGCAGCTGATTCAGAAGTTGACCTGGGTTCAGTTGTGGATTCGGGTACGAAAGTCTTTGTTTCGTTTAATCCTGTTCAGACTCAGCAAGTGTTTTTCAATCGTAGGCGTGTCCCTCTTCTTCCTGAGATTCTCATGGATGGCTCTTCTCTTGAGGAAAAATCGACTCTGAAACTTCTTGGTCTTTTTTTCTCATCAAATCTTTCTTGGAGTTAATACATTTGATCCATTGCTGTTTCCGCTTCTGGTAAAGTCGGTTCTCTCTATCGCTCCAAACACTTTCTCACACCGGAGGCTATTCTCTATCTCTACAAATCTATTATCAGACCATGTATGGATCAGTGTTGTCATATTTGGTCTGGTTAATCTCTGTCCCATTTGAGGGTTCTTGATAAGGTTCAGAAACGTATCTGTAATTTGATTGGCCAAACCTGTTTTTCTTCTCTACACCTTCTCTCTCTCACAGACGTGATGTTGCTAGTCTCAGTCTTTTCTATAAATACTATTATGGCATGTGTTCTTCAGAGTTATGTGATCTATTTCCGGCTTCGTTTTACTCGTTGGTTTAGTGATCTCTATCAATTCTCTGTTTAGATACCTAACTGTAATACAACTACCTATTCCAGTAGCTTCTTTCTAAAAACTGTAGGCTTCTTCCTACCTATAGCCTTGTTCTTTTTAAGACTAAGGCCAATAGTTATTTCCTGTCTTTGCGATAATCATATTTGTTATTGTTAGCTCCTTACATCAAGTGGTTTCATGCCTTGTCTGGAGCGATTTTCATAAAAATAAATAAATAAAAACATGATTTTGTCCGACTGACGGCGTGCGAGAAAATATGTAAACCGTGTCTAAATTCCCAACTTTAGTAACTTATATGGATGTCGGTTACGTGACTAAGTTCGTAGGTTGATTTGTGTAGACGTACAATCTGACAGTCGATACTGGTGAACAGGTCGGATGTACTTATAGCCAAGAGGCAGTACAGAAAATAATATGCATCTTTGCTCGTTTGAAATTATCTATATGCTTCTGCTCACAAACTGAAATAAGGAAATGAAATATAAAAATGTATTAATAATGCGTTCGGCCAGTATTTGGTCTGGGAAAATGTGCTTGTAAAATCTTAAGTTCGAATAGTCGTACGATGTTACAGTATGGATCAAATTCAATGCACATATGATATATTTAAATTTTCAAATAAAAAAATAAAGTTCCACCTAAGGTTGGTAAGGCAGAATAATTTTAATCTATTGCGTAATGATTAGTTGTTATTCGGTTCGCTAAAACAGGCATGTAAAGACTTGCGTAGGAATACATCGACAATTCGAACACTTTTGCG
>OY744523.1:11218022-11220522 GCA_963556195.1 Sepiola atlantica
CCCTGCTGCCGAAACCGGGACACAAGACGATCAATTGTGGTCTGACTGGGAGATTGTCTGACATTATAATGCCGACGATAGGCTCTTTGGGTTAAGGTTATTGAACGATGGTTTCCGAAGTAAAGTTCAATAATTTTGGTTCGTTGTTCAATGCTATATGTTTCCATGATAAATTATCAATGTTTATATCTGTAATATTCTGAAAAATAAAGAGAAGATTCGATTAAATGTTAAAGTTGTTACTGATTCAAACTAATGCGTGACCTTTTGCCCCACCCTGTATATATATATATATATATATATATATATATATATATATATATATATATATATATATATATATATATATATATTATGAATAAAATATTTCATTGTTTGAATGTATTTTAAATTTGTAATTTTTAAAGCGGTAAAGAGAACAATAAATGCAGACTTTTTAAAAATAAAATATTATTTATTTAAAATTCAAATTTTCGATTCATAAAAGAATCTTCATCAGGATGGTACAGACAATATTTTTAATTTCTTTATTTTTTCAAGTGACATGTTGTCACTTATACTTTAAACTTCTGTTCTTATTATTTTTATTCCATTTTCATTTAATAAATAAGAACAGAATTTAATGAATAAGAACAGAAGTTCGAGACTAAGTGACAACATGTCGCTTAAAAAAAAAGAAAAAAAAATATTGTCTGTATCCTTCTAATGAAAATTCTTTTATGAATCGAAAATTTTAATTTTAAATAAATAATATTTTATTAAAACAAAAAAGTCTGCATTTATTGGTCTCTTACCGCTTTAAAAATATATACATATATATTATACTTCGGTAGATTACAAAATGTATGTCATAATTGATATTTCAAATATTATAATTATGCTTCGAAAATCAGCACTTAATGTATATCCATATGTACGTACGTTTCAAGAAATTTTAATTAATGAAATTAAGAGATTGAATACATGAGAAATACAATCCAACAACAGATTGGCCGGCTGAAGATGTTTTTTTTTGCATGCGAACGAAACCGGTAACTCTCTTATTTGTTTTTTCATTCTCCTATATTTAATTCGTTTATTCGATTTTGTCTTTCACTACATTTTGTGTCAACGATATTTCATTTTACGGCATTTCGTGTATTTTATTTCTCTTACTATTGTTATGTAAAAATATATTCCTACTCATCTTCAACTCTGTATCAAATTTTTTTAACCGCTTTTTTACCGCTCTTTTTTTACCCTCTTTTATTGTGTGTAGGTCCGTTACCATAGTAATAATATTACTTGACACACAGGTATTTCATCTTTAGAACCCTCTTAATCTTTGACTATCAGTTCCCCTGTCTCCCCTACACCCTATCCTTAAATATATATATATATATATATATATATATATATATATATATATATATATATATATATATATATATATAAATAACTTGACGATAATCTCACCCCTGTTATCAGCGACAGACTTCCTTCACCCCATGATCCTAACATCCACTCAAACAAACTTGACACTTACCTCTCGTTTGTCTAACAGATAAATAATATTGTCAAAACTAAGGAGTGGTTTGTTATAGCGTTGTTGTTGTGGCAGCAGATTTTGGCGGCAAAACTAAATCAGCCGTGAACCACTCATCAATTTTTGATCGTAGCAACGCGCGTGCAAAAAAAAAAAAAAAAAAGATAAAAAAAAAAAAAATAAATAAAAAAAAAAGATAAAAAAAAAAAGAAAAAAAAAAAAAAAGATAAAATAAAAAAGAAAAAAAAGGGGCCTCACCTCACGCCGACACTTTCCGGTGTTTATCGTTGAAATCCCTGTAAGTTTGGAATGCACTTCAACCGTTATTATGTGTCATTTCACCTTCATACTCAAACATGATCCCTTTAAGCCTTTATTTATGGACGTGATCTTTTTTTGTTACAACTTGGGATTAGTGACCCTTTTATTCAATTTTTATGAAATCTATCTATTATTATACTAAAGCTGAATGGTAATCGTAAAGATCGACGGTGTAAACAGTGTATAATCAATATATATATATATATATATATATATATATATATATATATATATATATATATATATATATATATATATATATATATATAACATATGAAACTAAAAGTATAAATTTAGAGGATAGAACCTGTAGTGAAATGGGTTAAGCTCATTATACGAGATAGAGCAATTATAAAGATAGATGAAGGATAATATAATGAGAGATAAATATGTGCGGACGACAAATCTATTTCATCTTCCATTGTTCAATGCAAGGGGTACTCGATAAAAAACATGTTTATTTTTCTTTTCTTAAGCCAGGCATTTCAAAGATTAAAATCTTATCATAAGAAGAATTCCATATATGGATGTTTGAAAAGCCTGGCTTAAGGAAAGAAAAACATTATTGAAGTTGAACTAGATTTGTCATTCGTACATCTTTATCTCTCTTCCTTCATTTACATATATATATATATATATATATATATATATATA
>OY744523.1:11223022-11238022 GCA_963556195.1 Sepiola atlantica
TATTCACCTAGTACTCTATCTCTGATTAAGTCTCTAGCTATTACTATCAATATTTCCCCCCCCCTCTCACACACTGCATGTTCAATCCCGACTCTTATTGTATACAGTGTCTATCACTTTCACTTCCGTCTATCTCTCTTTTTCCTCACCCTCCTTTCATTCATTAACAAATGTAATTAAATTAAGTAAAAAAAAACAGAAGATTGGAATAGTCCATTATAAATAATAGGGAATATCAGCATATTATTCCATAACAGCAGAGTAGAAAGTGGACTTTCGGTTTACTTTCGGCAGCCTCGTAACTCTCGCTTTCCTTATTTTGTCCTTTAGTCCTCACATTCCATGAGCGATGTTTCTGACAGAAGGGGAAAATTGCTGTTTTTTTGGTTGGAATCTATCGATCTAACACTTATTGTTGGCTAGTTTTTGACCTTGAAGTAGTATTTTTTTTTGTAGATCCTTACATTAAGTGGCTTCATGCCTTGTCTGGAGCGACTGCCATAAAAATATATATATATATATATATATATATATATATATATATATATATATATATATAGAGAGAGAGAGAGAGAGAGAGAGAGAGAGAGAGAGCAAACAGAAAAACTCATTTGGGATTTTCTCTTTTTATTTTTATAATATTCAACTGGCTTTTCAAGCTCACTTTTACTTGGATCACATTTTTTAGTATCTTATTACATCAGGATAACAACTCCTTCTCCGTTTTGTGTGGAACAACTACTAAACCACAACTAAAATTGAAAAACTCGTTACGTTCTAGTCACACTGAAGAGCTGTGATGCGACGAAACAACTGTCTGTGCATGACTAATATGTATGTGTGTGTGGCGGGTGTTGAATGTAATCGCCATTGATTCGTTGGAAAGCATCACACCCTTTAACAAGATAATTGGCTTTCCTTCAGGTGCCACTGTTTAAAGACAACATTATTCACATCGCGTAACAACCCGTTCGAACAGTTCATTGAATAACGGCTTTTATGAAACCATCGCTCGAGATGAATGGGGGCCATTTTTACAAATATTTATTTTCGGGCCCGGCTCACCCTATTCAGCCTTCTTATTATTATCTTGCGTTTGGCGACTGAGAATTTAGGAAACGTTTTCCTTTTATACAACGAAAACATCCCGAGAAGGACCGATTGTCGAATCGATTCGTCAATATTGATTTATCGGCAGATGTTTAATCGATCTTCGTCTATTGAGAGGCATCGGTGTTTTCAATTTTAAGGAATCATCCGTTGGTATAAATTTAGGGCTTTCATTGTAGAATATTGTTTTTCTTTTTAGATGCGTGAGAGCGTCTCTGTGTGTGGCCATATCTGTCCGTTGGTCTGTCTGCAGATAGGTCTGTCCGTCGATTTGTCTGTCACATTTGAGTTTGAAATCACATTGAGGAAGCCAATGTTTTGATAAGCTTCACTCCAGACCTAAAATGGAAGACTTATATTATCAGCAAAAATGGAAGACTTATATTATCAGCTAATGTCGCTGGAAAAAATGGTTGGATCGTTTACCACTCTAGAAAGTATCTCTTTCCTGACGAAATCCTTTACTGTATGAGAGTCTAATACGTCCTAAGAATGGTTATTGTTGTCACATCTCTGGATGTGCCGCTCAGAGCACTGTTTTCTTGACTTGAAAAAGTACAAAATCGACTTCTAAATATAGTGGGGAATGTCTTCTTCTCTCTCCTACAGGCTCTTTCTCACAGAAAAAGACGTTGCTAGTCTTTTTCTGCTCTATCGTTATTTTCATGGTAGGTTCTCGACTGAGCTCCAATGACTGACCTCCCCATCCCTGTAAAACAATCACAGCAAACACTCGTCTTATTAAAACCATTGCCAATCATTTTCTTTTCTTTCTTTGTGTACCTAAAACTAAATGAAACTTCCATGAGCAAAGTTTATTTCCAAGAACTACGCGTCTGTGGAACACAATATCACGGTACTGATTCCCGGCTGATTTCAACATGGTCATTTTCAAGTCCAATGTTAGCAAATTATTGTCGAGCCGTCCTCTTTAATCAACAAATTCTGCCCAGTTTCAACTATTGTCTGCAATCCTTAAGTGTGGTCTCACCGTCTACGCGGAACTCATTAATCCTTATCCTCGAGTCGCCTTTAGTCCTTGATAAGCGGTGACGTATTAATACAAAAATTAATAAAAACACTGCTAAACGCCCAGATAAATTTATTTAAAGAACGTACATGCATCTCTATAATCGACACTGTCTGTCTCTCTGTCTGTCACTGTTGAGATTTAAATATATTTTGTGATCTGTCACGCTTAAGTTTGAGATATAGTTTTCGTTGGTCTGTCACTATTAAATTGAAAAACAGATTTTTACTACCCATGAATTTTAAATATCACTTCGTCTGTCTGCAACACTTAAGTTTGAAATCAGATTTCTGTTGATCTAGCGTCACTCAATTTTAAATATCTTTTTCATTGTTTTGTCACGCTTATGTTTGAAATATTATTTTTGTTGCTCTACCACCTTTAAATTTAAAATATATTTTTCGTTGGTCTGTCGCACTTAGATTTGAAATAGTATTTAAATCGCTAAATACACATTTTAAGAATAGATGCTCTTCTTGTGCTCGGTGACTCTGTTAGAAAGTAAAGGGAGGTTGTGAAATACGCAGATATGATTGGTCGAACAAAATCACGTGATAATTTAGATAAAGAAGGTATTGTAGAAAAAGCCAGTTAACCCTTAAATACTTTATTTTTTTATATTGGTTTGACATCGAAAATACTTATTACTAATTTAGCGGGTGTGCTAATGCAACATCATACCAATACATACTCACACTTGCTAACAAGCTCGTTGCATGAATTCATCCTTATGCAGATCCCGTCCACAAAGATGATACGAATGGCAAGAGAATCATTGAAATATAATCAAAGTTTTCTTAAACGATTTAGGTAAAGGTCATCTTTCATGAGCCAGGAATTGAAATCATGCCTTACAGCAAAGGAGTGTTACCACAAGTAACTCTACTTAATTTGAAAAAATGTTCGCCTAGCATTGATGAGTCAGAACATGTGTTTGTATTTGACAAACATTCTAGATCAGAGAATATATATATATATATATATATATATATACACATTTTTGCTCTATCCAGTATATTGAGATTTCCTCATCTCACAATAGGTCTCATTCTCTAAAAGTTATCTTTTAGTTATAAACCTTCATATATATACATATATATATATATATATATATATATATATATATATATATATATATATATATATAATGTATATATATGTGTGTGTGTGTATTATTATTAATTCAATTCCAAAGTCCATGTAAAAAGCAATCCAAATACATAATTTACATCAGTTCCTTCAATTGTTTATTTCCGCACTTCAGTTGAGATTTATCATTTACATTTTTGTCTTACATACAAAAAAAACAGCAGTTTTCATATGTTAATCTATTTGTAGACCTACACGTGTTTCTTGGCGGATAGAACAAAAATTACAGTTCTATATTCTATCCTTCAGTCATCAGGAATATATATATATATATATATATATATATATATATGTATGTATATGTATGTATATATATATATATATATATATATATATATATATATATATACTAACAAGGGGTGGACAAAATAATGATAAACACCTTTTGAATTTTGCATCAATTTTAAAGCACATAAAAATTGACAAAAATAACCAAAATGTTTATTTTTTTTTTTTAATTTATGGTTATTGTTGTCCTGAATTTATTGGTTAAATTCATTTTTTATTTCAGATAGTGCATATTAGACGGTGTTAGGGAAATACTCTGATGAATGAAGCGAAATGCTAACCACTAGTTCAAGACAAGCGGTGTCCAATAAATTAAAAATACTGGAAGCTATCTACATAAAAACACAACCACCTAAAATTAACAACATTACGTATGAAACCAGTGGCAACATTTTAAAGTACTTTACGTAATGCGATTTTCTTTTGCGATGCCACTTTTAAGTCGCTGAATTTATACCATCAACGACTTTACTAAAAAAAATGCGAAAAACGTCCTCTGCGCGTTTCTCCGCCGTCTTTTTAATAATTCTCATCTTTCTCCAGCTTTTTTGTTCATTTGCTTTTGACACTTGAAGATGATTCGACGAAGAATCGAAAACGTTCGTGAAATCTGTGCGACATTTATTATCATTTTTAAAAATTTAATACCAAAAAGACCATCTAAAAATTAAAAAAAAAAGGTATAATTAAACAGACGAATTCTGTTATTTTTAACAATGTTTGCATAAATGAGAAAATGCTGCCTAAATACACACACACAATATCTATCTATTAATCTATCTATCTATCTATCTATCTATCTCTCTCTCACTCTCTCTCTCTCTCTCTCTCTCTATATATATATATATATATATATATATATATATATATTTGTCGCTCCTCGTAAAAAAGTAGAGCCCTCTTAATGGTAGTAGAAACACAGCATGACGTCACTTGCTTTATATGCATCACTCCTTCTTTAATAGTAGTAGAGTGCTTCGACATCAAGCCGCTTTATATGTGTTAAATTATCATTTGTTTATCGGCTGTTCAACTGGTGGGCGCGCGGTTTAAGGCGTTGGATGCAAGTCGAAAAATACTTGTTATCCAGGGTTTCGAATCGTACGACCGGTAGTGAATAGTCATATCTCTATGCTGATGAATCCCGATTGATAAGGGATGAAACGTATACGTACATAGATAATAAACAACAACAAATATTTTATATTTGTCGCTCCTCGTAAAAAAGTAGAGCCCTCTTAATGGTAGTAGAAACACAGCATGACGTCACTTGCTTTATATGCATCACTCCTTCTTTAATAGTAGTAGAGTGCTTCGACATCAAGCCGCTTTATATGTGTTAAATTATCATTTGTTTATCGGCTGTTCAACTGGTGGGCGCGCGGTTTAAGGCGTTGGATGCAAGTCGAAAAATACTTGTTATCCAGGGTTTCGAATCGTACGACCGGTAGTGAATAGTCATATCTCTATGCTGATGAATCCCGATTGATAAGGGATGAAACGTATACGTACATAGATAATAAACAACAACAAATATTTTATATTTGTCGCTCCTCGTAAAAAAGTAGAGCCCTCTTAATGGTAGTAGAAACACAGCATGACGTCACTTGCTTTATATGCATCACTCCTTCTTTAATAGTAGTAGAGTGCTTCGACATCAAGCCGCTTTATATGTGTTAAATTATCATTTGTTTATCGGCTGTTCAACTGGTGGGCGCGCGGTTTAAGGCGTTGGATGCAAGTCGAAAAATACTTGTTATCCAGGGTTTCGAATCGTACGACCGGTAGTGAATAGTCATATCTCTATGCTGATGAATCCCGATTGATAAGGGATGAAACGTATACGTACATAGATAATAAACAACAACAAATATTTTATATTTGTCGCTCCTCGTAAAAAAGTAGAGCCCTCTTAATGGTAGTAGAAACACAGCATGACGTCACTTGCTTTATATGCATCACTCCTTCTTTAATAGTAGTAGAGTGCTTCGACATCAAGCCGCTTTATATGTGTTAAATTATCATTTGTTTATCGGCTGTTCAACTGGTGGGCGCGCGGTTTAAGGCGTTGGATGCAAGTCGAAAAATACTTGTTATCCAGGGTTTCGAATCGTACGACCGGTAGTGAATAGTCATATCTCTATGCTGATGAATCCCGATTGATAAGGGATGAAACGTATACGTACATAGATAATAAACAACAACAAATATTTTATATTTGTCGCTCCTCGTAAAAAAGTAGAGCCCTCTTAATGGTAGTAGAAACACAGCATGACGTCACTTGCTTTATATGCATCACTCCTTCTTTAATAGTAGTAGAGTGCTTCGACATCAAGCCGCTTTATATGTGTTAAATTATCATTTGTTTATCGGCTGTTCAACTGGTGGGCGCGCGGTTTAAGGCGTTGGATGCAAGTCGAAAAATACTTGTTATCCAGGGTTTCGAATCGTACGACCGGTAGTGAATAGTCATATCTCTATGCTGATGAATCCCGATTGATAAGGGATGAAACGTATACGTACATAGATAATAAACAACAACAAATATTTTATATTTGTCGCTCCTCGTAAAAAAGTAGAGCCCTCTTAATGGTAGTAGAAACACAGCATGACGTCACTTGCTTTATATGCATCACTCCTTCTTTAATAGTAGTAGAGTGCTTCGACATCAAGCCGCTTTATATGTGTTAAATTATCATTTGTTTATCGGCTGTTCAACTGGTGGGCGCGCGGTTTAAGGCGTTGGATGCAAGTCGAAAAATACTTGTTATCCAGGGTTTCGAATCGTACGACCGGTAGTGAATAGTCATATCTCTATGCTGATGAATCCCGATTGATAAGGGATGAAACGTATACGTACATAGATAATAAACAACAACAAATATTTTATATTTGTCGCTCCTCGTAAAAAAGTAGAGCCCTCTTAATGGTAGTAGAAACACAGCATGACGTCACTTGCTTTATATGCATCACTCCTTCTTTAATAGTAGTAGAGTGCTTCGACATCAAGCCGCTTTATATGTGTTAAATTATCATTTGTTTATCGGCTGTTCAACTGGTGGGCGCGCGGTTTAAGGCGTTGGATGCAAGTCGAAAAATACTTGTTATCCAGGGTTTCGAATCGTACGACCGGTAGTGAATAGTCATATCTCTATGCTGATGAATCCCGATTGATAAGGGATGAAACGTATACGTACATAGATAATAAACAACAACAAATATTTTATATTTGTCGCTCCTCGTAAAAAAGTAGAGCCCTCTTAATGGTAGTAGAAACACAGCATGACGTCACTTGCTTTATATGCATCACTCCTTCTTTAATAGTAGTAGAGTGCTTCGACATCAAGCCGCTTTATATGTGTTAAATTATCATTTGTTTATCGGCTGTTCAACTGGTGGGCGCGCGGTTTAAGGCGTTGGATGCAAGTCGAAAAATACTTGTTATCCAGGGTTTCGAATCGTACGACCGGTAGTGAATAGTCATATCTCTATGCTGATGAATCCCGATTGATAAGGGATGAAACGTATACGTACATAGATAATAAACAACAACAAATATTTTATATATATATATATATATATATATGTGTGTGTGTGTGTGTGTGTAAATGCAGCCGTCTTTTTATCGTTGTCGTTTATTCATTATTGCCGTATGATCACATATTCAATATGGTGGCACCCGTGTCGGAGATATGGGTCCAATACGTGCGCCACTATAAAAGCGTATGAAATATAATATCAAATAGTGTCATCTTATATCGCTAAGAACGATTCGATAAAAAAGAAAACTGTCACAACCTTACAACTTTAATATTATTTCTTCCGGACAACGCCAGATTTCGTCGCTACGAAAAAAAAAGAACATAAGTAAATGGTGCCCAATAAAGAAAACACAAAACAAGGACGTATCTATGCTTAAGATGCGTCCTTTCAATCTACGCGTTTAACAACGAAACCGCTTTTTTTCTAAACTAAAGCATAACAGACCTACGAACCTAGTTTTTTATTTTATTTTATAGCGATGCATTAAAGTTTCTAAAATATTAAAGAGCTAATATATATATATTTATTTATTTTTTAGAAACTCAAGGGAGAAAACTCAGTATACATTCATACGATAATAAGTTTCACTGAGTATGACAAAATGTCTCCACTCCAACAATTTTCTCAGCCGGAGTAAGTATTTAAAAAGAAAAGAAAAAATGTAGCAAAATAAAAAACATATTTTACTATATTTTGTTTACATGAATAAATTTTTTTTTCAAAGAGCTTATTTTGGCGGGTCAAAGATCTGAGATGTGATCTTCAAATTTATAATTTCAAGTTGGTGTCGGTACTATTTCTGTGAAGGATCTTCAGTTTGGCGCCGACATTTTGGCGAATCAAATTAAATCGTTACTTTTTATATCGCCGACCGGATATTATACCGGACACTTCCTCCCCCGTTTTTTTTGCATACCCAACCTTGAGGCTAATATCACTTGAATTCTTTGATGCAACGTTACGAATAAATAAACAGATTAAAGAGGAAACATAGAAAGCCAAATAAAGACGAAACCCTTGTTTAGTTCTTATGTTGAGGCGCCATCTTGAAGACCGAGGCACGTTATTGAAGCTGAAGTTCACCTCTCGGGCGCAGTCTTGTTCCGGATTGGCTTCATGACGCCCCGGGTTAGTGCACTTGGCCCTCGCCACAACATCTATCAAAATGGCCGATCCTTTTAATTTAGCGTGTCTCTACTTACCGGCGTAATAGGTTCCAGTTGTGTTTTAACTTTTTACTAAGACCGCAAGTACTTAAGTTCGAAATTACCTCATTGATATACACATGTTTCACCTAGAGCCGGTCCTACCTATCTCCACTCCGTACACACATGGGACCCGGGAATGGCTCAAGACTATTGAGAGATTGTTGTTTCAGCAGCGCTATCAAGAACTTTTTTTTTTTTTATATACTAAAATGCACTCCAAACAATCACATTGCCACTGAGACGTTGATGCCAGATTTATAGAGATATGCTAAGTGTAGATTTGTGCAGCCAGATATTTGTTCACATTACATTTAAATTTCTGCATGTTGGTACAGTCGGTGAAACAGGGGAGATCAAAAGACAATCAAGGCGAGCACATATATTAGAATAGAAAGTTTTCCGGCATCTCGGGACCTCTACAGTGAAGGGATGGGATTTTGCTTGATTTCGGTTTTATTTTGTGTAGTAATCAAAAGCCAAAACACATAGAGTCGCGTTTAACAGTAACAATATATCTAACAAAAAAAAAATAACCTTACTTCGCATATGGTAGACACTTAAATCTCTGATATCACATGTGAAAACATACATTAAAAAGAAAATGAATGGTGAAACATGTAATTAAGATTGGATTGTTCTATGATTACGAGTGTACACCCTCCGTAAAAAATGACGAGAAAAAATATGCTTCGCTAGTGTTCGCACTGATATTCACATTCACATAAAATGACGTCTAAATCGGTGAAGTTGAAAAAAGAAAGAAGAAAGAAAACGTCTGAAACTAAAAAAGCAAAAAAAATTTATTCATTTGTATAGAAAGAAGATAGGAAAAAAGATAGAAAACATCTCATTATGGAAATAGAGTGAACGATTTCTTTCCGAATTCATTTAAGATTGCGGGAGTTGACGAAAAACGAACATCTATTAAATATTGAAAGAAGGTCGATTTGTTGTGTTTAATGTTTCAATGAACATTTCATGTCTTAATATTCTACTACTACTACTACTACTACTACTACTACTACTACTTGTACGGCTGTTACTGCTGCTACTACTACTACTGCAACGGCTGCTACTACTACTACTACTACTACTACTACTACTACTACTGCTACTCTTACTACTACCACTGCTACTACTGATTCTGCTACTACTACTACTGCTACTACTGTTACTACTACTACTACTACTACTACTGTTACTACTGCTACTACGACTACTGCTACTACTACTACGACTACTACTGCTACTTCTACTACTACTACTACTACTACTACTACTACTACTACTACTGCTACTACGACTGTTGCTGTTGCTGTTGCTGTTGCTGATAACCAAAAAAATAGTAGAGGTAAATAGCTGAAAGAACATCACACGAGCCCAACGGAACTGAAATTACCAGAAATGCCAGGGGGTGCCCTACAAAAATAAAAAAAAAACACTCGCACACACATGGTGGAACCAGTTCCGGCGGGTTCCACAGTAAATGGCCGTGAAAAGTTACAGGAGGATGGAAAGACCGAAAGGGAGAGCACCAACCAGACCTCCACTTGAAAGGTGCGGAGAGTATTAGAGTATTAGAGCATTGTTGCGATAATGAAAAAGGATATGCATCAGATATCGAAAGAGGCACCTTTCACCTCTTTCGATATCTGATGCAAATCCTGTAGACATCTGTGAAGACTTGTGGACACTCACTCCAGAAAACACTGGTCATTTTACTGCAGTTTAACGGTTAAGTGTTACAAAAACGCTCTTCAACATTTCAATGAATTTCAAACTGAGCCAGATCGCCAATTGTAACCGTATTTTTCAAGTGCACGTGACATGACGTCACGACGCACCATTACCTGAAGGTGATCTTAAACATGTGATTTCCTTTTTGTATAAGCAGAATCAAGCGTCCTTTGATTAGACGGACATCCCAAGCGTGTTCGCTCTGCTTACTTAAACTCGACTCCGGCGACTTGGCCATGCCAGGCGAATTGACGATGGGAGGATTCTCAAGGACATTCTATTCGATGAGGTCGCGACCGGCTCCAGACCAGTCGTATACTACAAGGATCTCTGCAAGCGAGACATGAGGGCAGGTGTCATCGACCCAGCCGGCTGGGAGTCTGTGACTGAAGAACGCAAGTGTAGATAAGGCATGCTTCAAGAGGGGCGAGGAGAAAAAATACTGATACGGAAGGGGGAGGAGAGAGCACAGACGACAGCGTGTTGCATCAGAGCTCCCAAAACCGGATGTCACCTATATCTGTGGCAACTGTCATGAAGCTTGCTGATCCAGGATAGGCCTGTACAGTCAACGCAGACGCTACAATTCGGCAATGGACTAATTTGAGGCGCGGAACACTATACAATAATATTCTAAATATAGCTATCAATTTTTTTTATATTCTGATTTCTTAAAGTGATCAAAATACACATAATTATAAATCATCTATTATATATAGAAAGGTCGAATTTTATGTTCGTGCGTTTGTCTGTTTAACAGGATATCAGAAACTACACAGGTTACACTTATAAACTAATGTAAGTTTGGATGTTAAATATAGTTTTTTTTCTCTGACCTCACACTGACTTAGGAAGGTCGGATTTTATGTCCGTGTGTGAGTTTATAAGTGTAAATTGTGTCGTTTCTGATATCCTGTTAGACAGATAAACACACGGGCATAAAATCCGACCTTTTTAAGTCAGCGTGAGGTCAGAGAAAACAAAAGTATATTTAATATCCATACGCTAAAGGTCAATAGGGACCATATTCGTGTAAAGGGTGGGTCAGAAATTTTGATTGCAAAAAAACATTTTTTCTATTGTTCGAAAAATAGTTCTAACAGAACATTTTATTTATGTCAAGTTCATCGGATACAGGAACGTAGATCAACAGGCGACCATGGTTTTATCTTCATTTTAAAAACATATATCTAGTTATATGTCCTTAAAACTATCTGATCCGGAAGTGGGTGATCATTAATGCCTGGTGGCCTGGAAACATGTGATCATTTTACGTTAAATTTATATGCGAAAGTGATCCTCTACTTTAAAGTCTAAAAATGTTTATTTTTGTTTGTTTTATTCTTTTTTTTTTAGGTTGTTTACATGTTATCGTCTAAAAAAAGTAGAATCTTATTTTTTTTTAGTTGAATTAGAATTGGGTTCTAGTTTTACTATATTTTCAAAATCTTTAAAAAAATTCGACATAAAAATAAGCAAATTATTTTTGGATTCAACTTCTTACAGTATCTCATATGTCTGTGAAGCCAGCATTCGCCCGTGCAGAATGTACGGTTGCAACATCTCGGCTGGAGCATCAAACATTAGCTCCTTCCTTTTGGATAGGGAACACAAAAGGATTTATAACCTAATAGGTCCCGAACTGTCTGTCAAGCTTCAGCCCCTGTCGCATAACCGCTGAGTTACATGCCTGTGTCTGTTTTGCAGGTACTTCCACGGAATGTCCTCCGATGAACTCAGTGTACTTGTATCCCCCCCCCAGCGTAAATACTCCCGACCCACTCGACTAGCAGCAAAATCCCACCTCTTCACTTTAGAGGTCCCAAGATTCCGGAAGATTTTCTAATCTGCTAGCTTCTTTCATCGGATCGCTTGCCTTTTGAATTCCCTCCCTGTCCCCTTATCTTCCGACCCTACAAACATGCAGATATTTAAATGTAATTGTGAACAAATATCTTGCTGCCCAGTTTTCATAACTAAGATTGACTCCCCCCCACAAAACAATATGACTCCTATCACAGTAGCCCCTTGCACTTGCCCTTCAATGACAATGTGCCTCGCTTGAGGAGAATAGAAGTAAGAAAACAAAAATACATATTATTTATCAAAGTTACCCGAAACTAACAAATTTGGTAAAATCCTTCATTTATTTTCCGTTTTTTCTTCTATGGTTTTGCGATGTTTATCGTTTATTCGTTACTTTCATTATCCTTTTTGTTTCTTCGCCATTTAGATAAAGAAATTACCTCGTCTCTTTGGGATTCCATCAAATCGTTCAAGTTCAAAACGAGAATCCAAAAAGAGGTCAGTAGGGAAAAAGATACACAGAAAGAGAGAGGGGGAGAGAGGGGGAGTGAGAGAGAGGGGGGGGGGAGAGGAGAGGAGAGAGAGACTTGATGAGTGTGAGCGAGAAGGGTTAATCCCAAGAAAAACAAATGCCCCTGAAAAGAGTGTTGTGGAAAATGTCCCGAAGGTCGGTGATAGAAAAGTAAAAAAAAAGTCAAGGGTTCTTTGCGGTGGGTATTGGGAGAGGGGGGGGGGGAGAGATTGAGCTTTATTTGAAGTGAGAGGTGAGGGGGGGGGGGAGACTAGAATAACATAAGTAGTTGGGTTAGTGGTTGTGTCGAGGAAAAGAGAAAGAGAGACAGAGGAGGGGAAAGGGAGAGAGAGAGAGAGAAAGAGAGAGAGAAAAAGAGAGAGAAAGAGAGAGAGAGAGATATAGAGAGAAAAGGGGTGAAAGAGCGAGAGAGAAGAGTAAAGAGAGGACAAAGACAGCACCGAGGGGGGGGGGGGGCAAAGAGGACAAACAGGGAAGCGAGTGAATGAGTGGGGGAGAGAAAGAGTATGAAACTATAGATAGATAAAAAGATATATATAGAGAGAGAGGGTGAAAGGGTGAGAAGATGAGAGAGAGAGTAAGAAGGAGTTAGAGAATGAGGGGTTGGGTACTGAGAAGGAGAAGGGGGAAGAGAATATAAAGCAGAAGAGACAGTTAGGAAAGAGAGAGAGAGAGAGAGAGAGAGAGAGAGAGTAGAGAGAAGGGGATTAGAGGGAATTGAAAACATTAATAAAATACGACCCCTTTCCTCCCAACACGTGTTTGTGTGATTTTTAAACATTCCTAAGAGAAACCATTTCAATAGATTTTCATATATGTCTATATATTTCTGTGTGTTTGCGCTTGTGGGTTGGATGCTTACGGAAGCTGGGAGAGATTGTGCCTAATACGACTGCAGAGACTGAAATAAGACCGTGTATGGTAATTCCACAAAAGACCAATAGGTAGGAAAGCGTGTTGCGCTAATTGTCAGAATTCGAAGGGAGATGTTCTTAGAAATCGTCATCAATAATCCTGGATTTTACCGCGAAGGAAACACGAAGCAACTGGACCAATAAAAATGAAGCTATTTCTCTCAACTGGTCCAATAAAAATGAAGCTATTTCTCTCAACTGGACCAATAAAAATGAAGCTATTTCTCTCAACTGGACAAATAAAAAGTAAGCTATTTCTCTCAACTGGACCAATAAAAATGAAGCTATTTCTCTCAACTTGATATGCAACCACATTCTCGTACATGCATACGTGTACTAGATGTACCCGTTACACATTGAATCTACCTATTATTATTATCTATTATTATTACCTATTATTATTATCTATTATTATTACCTATTATTATTACCTATTATTATTATCTATTATTGATTCAACTTTAATTTTATACGAAAATTCATAAACTCTGACATATCTTTTAAGACATTCTTCTTTCAAAACTAAAAATATAATACATCTTAGAAAGATAAGTCGTCTATTTCAAAGCATTGGTGGGTCAGAATTATTAAAATTGAAAATAGAAGCCTTTATCAATGCAAGATTAATTAATTATTATTTTTATTACTTTAATCTTATTAATTTCGGAATAATATGCCGTCATCAGAGTTGACCAGTATTGTGCTATTTTTTTCGAAAAATAAAAATAAACACACTTTTTTTGTTTTTGATATAAAGTCTTTGTAATGGATGTTATCCGCGGTGATTTTCTTGGCAATTATGAATTCAAATTCTGGTTGTCGAACGAAGACGCATTGACATGCTGGTAGTTTAGAAAGATAGGTCGTTCATTTAAAATCATTGGTCGGTTATAATTATTATTACAAGGACGTTATATTAAAAACAGAAAAAGTTTGTTTATTTCTATTTTTTGAAAAAAAATGACACAACACTGGTCAACTCTGATGATAGAATATTATTCCGAAATTAATAAGATTAAAGTAAAAAATAAATAAATTAATCTTGCATTGATAAAGGCTTCTATTTTCAATTTTAATGACATATCTCTTTATTTCTATATTATTAATCACTAACATATAAGATAAAGTTTATAAAAGATAAATATGGACAGATGTTTTGTCAGTGAGCTAGGGTACATATTGGCCGTGTTGTTAGAAAGAAAATTGTAATATTTTATCACTTTCTTCGATTAAGTATTTAGTCCTGATCAATATCTGCATCTTTTTTTTTATTTTTAAAGACAGTGAGAGGGTTTTTCATATGTACTTGTAAGATAATGAAGAGTGGCAAACATGAATCGTGGGCGAGTCTATTGTGGGTGGGACGTCGAGAAAGAAAGAAAGCGACTTGATAACTGTTTAAAAGGAGAAGGTTCCGTAGTGCAAGCGATACTTGAAAGGCGGCGGTTTCAGAAACGCGAAAAGCCGGAGTGCTTGGTGATCGAAATATCGAAATACCGGAAGAATGGGAGTTTACCGATATGTATGGCACCGATGAAGCTTTATTCGCTATGGTACACAAGCCCGTCTTACTGTTAAACTTTCGTGTCCACTGACTAAAAATGCGACTGATAAGCAAGTTGGTACTGTGAAGGAATCCCCTGACTTATATTTCATCATCAGACAATTGGAAATGCTTGTGGA
>OY744523.1:11240522-11320522 GCA_963556195.1 Sepiola atlantica
TTCTGACAAAGGGGGGAAATTGCTGCTTTCTTGGTCGGAATATATCCATCTAACACTTATCGTTGGCCAGTTTTTTTTTACCTTGAAGTTGTAATTTTTTAGCTCCTTATATCAAGTGGCTTCATGACTTGTCTGGAGCGATTTCCATAAAAAAATATTGCGTGCTATTTAAAAAAAAAAATTATTTATCTGTTGTACGCATTTCATGTCCTTGGAAATCCTTTAATTGCAAAAATGTTCGTATGAGCCCCCCTCCCCCACTACCTTTCTTTTTCTTGACTATCATTTCTCTCCTCAAAAGTCGTCAACGACAAACATGCAGACAAGTATTTTTATTGCTTGTGACACTAAGCGACCTCATTCATGAGAGAGTACCGACGGGGCTATATAAGTAATTTTTGTTCACAGTCAAGAGTACCACCTTTTGGAAAGCTAGATTCTGCACATCAAAACAAACTTTGTGCCTGACTTTATCCCGGTGCGAAGGTAAGTAAATAGGACACAGACAGACATTGGCTCCTCATATTAGTATAGATATGTTGGATCAATTTTGATGCTTTGTAGTTGAGTCGAGGATATTGATTGTATTAACACTTTCAGAAAAGGTTCGAACTTATTTCGGCTCTTTTGTATAAGACTAACGCCACTAACGCAAAAATGAGTTTTGGAAAATATAGTCCCGCTCATCATGCGCAGTGCGCGCGAACGTCCTTGATCTACATTTGTGAGTCCTGCTTGGGGAAATAGTGGACAGATATCTGTCATGCGTGACTTCATGTAAAGGTAGAAATATAAGAGGAAAAATATGTTTATGGAAATATTCAATGGTATGAATAGCTTCCAACATCTTGAAAAAAACAAAAAAACAAATAAAAACATTTGTTTTTATTACTACAGCCCACATGTTGACAGTTTTTCAGGTGGCAGGTGTAAGGCAGGAGTATATTTTTTTGTCGGGAGTATATTTTTTTGTCGGGAGTATATTTTTTTGTCGGGAGTATACTTTTTTGTCGGGAGTATATTTTTTGTCGGGAGTATATTTTTTTGTCGGGAGTATATTTTTTGTCGGGAATATACTTTTTTGTCGGGAGTACATTTTTTGACGGGAGTATACTTTTTTGTCGGGAGTATATTTTTTGTCGGGAGTATATTTTTTTGTCGGGAGTATATTTTTTGTCGGGAGTATATTTTTTGTCTAGAGTATATTTTTTGTCGGGAGTGCATTTTTTGACGGGAGTATATTTTTTGTCTAGAGTATATTTTTTGTCGGGAGTATACTTTTTTGTCGGGAGTATATTTTTTTGTCGGGAGTACATTTTTTGACGGGAGTATACTTTTTTGTCGGGAGTATATTTTTTGTCGGGAGTATACTTTTTTGTCTAGAGTATATTTTTTGTCGGGAGTATACTTTTTTGTCGGGAGTACATTTTTTGACGGGAGTATACTTTTTTGTCGGGAGTATATTTTTGTCGGGAGTATACTTTTTTGTCGGGAGTATATATTTTGTCGGGAGTATATTTTTTTGTCGGGAGTATATTTTTTGTCGGGAGTATATTTTTTGTCGGGAGTACATTTTTTGTCGGGAGTATATTTTTTGTCGGGAGTACATTTTTTGTCTAGAGTATATTTTTTGTCGGGAGTACATTTTTTGACGGGAGTATACTTTTTTGTCGGGAGTATATTTTTTGTCGGGAGTATACTTTTTTGTCTAGAGTATATTTTTTGTCGGGAGTATACTTTTTTGTCTGGAGTACATTTTTTGACGGGAGTATACTTTTTTGTCGGGAGTATATTTTTGTCGGGAGTATACTTTTTTGTCGGGAGTATATATTTTGTCGGGAGTATATTTTTTTGTCGGGAGTATATTTTTTGTCGGGAGTATATTTTTTGTCGGGAGTACATTTTTTGTCGGGAGTATATTTTTTGTCGGGAGTACATTTTTTGTCTAGAGTATATTTTTTGTCGGGAGTATACTTTTTTGTCGGGAGTACATTTTTTTGACGAGAGTATATTTTTTTGTCGGGAGTATATTTTTTGGCGACCCCACATATCTTCTTACTTTTCCACCACCGATTGCAACATATCTAAGTAGACCATATTCCCAATTAGACTCTCAGAAAGAAAACCCCTAAATGATTTACTACGTGAACGATTAGCAGCCAGCCAATGGGAGTAAACAGAAAAAGACCCCCTCTATGACATACCGTTTCTGTAAAAGGTGCTTCACGCCAAATATTTTTTATCAGAAACTGTTTATTATTATTCTTACTACTACTACTACTACTACTACTACTACTACTACTACTACTAGTAGTAGTAGTATCCTTTACCCCCTCCAGGGACATATTTGGCATGCTAAGGGCGTTTTCATGTCAAGGGTGTTTGATGCCGTAATGCTGACTCAAACATTCTTTACGTAGTCCGCACGGCCCCGTTGATGGCAAAACTTATTACCCGGCCTTTCGTTAGCACTGATGAACGAGGTGAAAGACATTTTGATGGATGGGAATCCGAAGATCTACAAACATTTTGTCGATGTGTGTTCCTTGAAATTGTCACTTAAGTGAACACCATTGTTGCCCAAGACATAAGGAGGCCATAAATATACAATACATACTTTTATATATATATATATATATATATATATATATATATATATATATATATATATATATATATATATATATATATATATATATATTGTGTGTATTTAAATATTAAATATTAAATATTAAATAACACGGAGTGGTTTTGTTTGATGCGACTTTTTTTATTTTTTCAATTTTCCGAATTGTCCATCTAATGTGTCGGTCAAATTGATATAAATATGATCCATGGCTTTCTTGTTCCATTCTTTTTTCTTTTTTGCAAGTCCTAATTAATAATCATTTTCCCAATTATATGGTTGATGAACAAATAAAATTAATGATTAGAAATTTAGATAATCCTACTAATAAGCTAAATAATTCCCACTACATGAATCTATTCTATTGTAACCAAATGCATCCAAACTTTAAATTGGATGAAAAAGCTCTTAAAAATATAATACATCGCTATATATCCCCCACCAATTCTGATGATAAAATACGATTTATCATTTATTATAAAAAAATGAAAACATCAAACTATGTTGTTAAAAATAACACTTCCCAAACCCAAAATACATTAGGAAGAACCAATGTAATATATCAGTTCCAATGCCCTATGGGAGAATGTATCTCCGACAACAATAAAAAACTAATTCTTACATAGGTTTCACTTCCACAACACTATCCCGAAGACTCACCCTACATCTCTCTGACACTAGCTCTATATGCCAACACATAAAAAACATAATTGCACCCCTCCCAATATAGAAACATCCTTGTTAACAATACCAAAATAATACACCATGATACCAATATCAAAAAATTAAAAATACTCGAAGCCCTCTACATAAAAACTAAACATCCCACAATTAATAATGTCAATTATGAAACTAGTCGCAACATTTTAAAGTGTCTAGCATAATAATTAACATTACCAAATTCTTAGCCATTAGGTAGTTATGCGTTTGAATTGTATGCACTTTATTTAACGTCATCAATTTCTTAACGGTTTAAACAGTCAAACTTTAAATCTCTCGTATGTGTAGAACGCCATCACGCTCTCATGTACATTTGAACTTTACAGACGCGTTTTCATGTTATAAACTACTTGCCGTTATAATTCAAAAATGAGCACAACAGTAAAGACACTAAAACTAATACCGCCTGAAGATGATTTGACGATTCAAATCGAAAGTACTTGCAAAAAAGAAAAAAGAATGGAACAAGAAAGCCATGGATCATATTTATATCAATTTGACCGACACATTAGATGGACAATTCGGAAAATTGAAAAAATAAAAAAAAGTCGCATCAAACAAAACCACTCCGTGTTATTTAATAATGTTTGCCTAAATGAATATATATATATATATATATATATATATATATATATATATATATATATATATATATATATGTGTGTGTGTGTGTGTGTGTGATTTTTTGAAGGCTTCTCAAAGCATCTCGTTCAGGAGCCCACTCAACACCACAAAAGATTTTTTCATTCAAAAATTATTTATTTA
Organism: Sepiola atlantica; assembly: GCA_963556195.1. Lineage (NCBI taxonomy): Eukaryota > Metazoa > Mollusca > Cephalopoda > Sepiida > Sepiolidae > Sepiola > Sepiola atlantica. Next base: position 11,244,634 of record OY744523.1, read on the forward strand.
TCATTTTTCAAATTAAAGAGTTTTTTACCTACACGTGTCACACTACCAAGCAGGTCCTTGCTTGGCAGATCATCAGGGAAATTAAGTACCTTGAATAAGAATTACAACAACCAGCAATACACAATGTGGTGTTGCTTTAATTTAGGTCACTAAAGAAGGGAAGAAAAAAATAAAATAAACAGTAAAAAGATAAAAATGAAAAAACATTGTTGCTACTAGGCGAAACAGATAAAAAATTAGTCCCAAACCAGCAAAAAAAAAAATCGCAAAACAATTAGTGCATTTGTTGTTTTTTTTGCGATTTTTTATGGAAATCGCTCTTGACAAGGCATGAGCTAACAAGAACAAATATGATTATCTCAAAGACAAGAGATGCCTATTGGCCTTAGTCTTGAGAAGACCAAGGCGGAGGAACACAGCCAGCCGGAAGAAAGTTCCACAAGTCTGCGGTTCTTGGAAAGAAGCTACTGGAATAGGAAGCTGTATTACAAAACAGCGAATTGATGGAGACCACTAGACACACGAGTCAAACGAGCTGGAACAAAAGAAGCAGGGAATAAATAACATAATTCTAAAGAACGCATGCTTTAATAGTATTTATAGAAAAGACTGCGACTAGCAACATCACATCTGAGAGAGAGAGAGAGAGAGAGAGAGAGAGAGAGAGGAGGGTGCAGAGAAAAAGAAACGGTAGGGCCAATTAAATTATAGATACGTTTTTGCACCTTATGAAGAACCCTCAAATGGGACGGAGATTCACCAGCCGAAATATGACAACAGTACTCCACACATGGTCTGATAGTAAATTTGTAGAGATAGAGAATAGCCTCAGGTGTGAGAAAATGTTTAGAGCGATAGACAGAACCGACTTTACGAGAAGCAGAAAGAGCAATGGATCTAATGTATGCACTCAAATACTGGAAGATATGTACATAAAAACACAACCTAAAATTAATAAAATCACATATGAAACCAGTGGAAACATTTTAAAATGCTTAACGTAATACGATTTTGTTCTGTGATGCAACTCCAGCGTTGCTGAATTTAAATCGTCAACGACTTTCTTGGAACAATCGAAAAAACGTAATCTGCGCATTTCTCTGCCGTTTTTAAAAAATTCTTTTTTTCTCTAGCTATTTTGTATATTTACTTTTGACACATGAGGATGATTCGACGAAGAATCGAAAACGTTTGTGAAACCTATGGAGCTTTTAGTAATTTTGTTATTTAAATACAAAAAGACAATCAGAAAAATTAAAAATAAACAAAGGTATAATTAAACAGACGAATTCTGTTATTTTTAACAATTTTTGCATAAATGAGAAAATGCTGCTTAAATACACACACCATATATACACATATATATATATATATATATATATATATATATATATATATATATAGTAACTTATGAAAATATATTTATGGCAATTAAGCTTCCGCGGTTCATCCCCGGAGGGATTCGTCAGGCAAAACTGCATGGAGTTAGTTTTGCCGGGTGTTTTTATATACACGCCTAGCTAGTTAACCAATCAGATTCTTTGTTGTTCTATTAGCCAAAAAAGGTATAATGAAACATACGAATTTTGTTATTTTTAACAATGTTTGCATAAATGAGAAAATGCTGCCTAAATACACACACACACACAATATATATATATATATATATATATATATATATATATATATATATATTTTATCTACATACGTTTCTTCGTTTCGGGAATCGTCAGTGTAGAGAAGATTATTCATACCGGTCGCCAGACTCGAACTCCGGAACACGAGTCATGTTTCAAACTCTAATTCCGACGTCTTAGGCCACACGACCGTCATCAACAACCCAGTAAATCAGCGATAAGTTAATCCTATTTAAAGGCAGCCGTCGTTAAAGTGTTCTACTACTGAAAGGAACATGCATATCTATCTATCTATCTATCTATCTATCTATCTATCTATCTATCTATCTATCACTCACTCACTCACTCACTCACTCACTCTTTCCCTTCATCTCTCTCTCTCTCTCTCTCTTTATATATATATATATATATATATGTGGGGGGTGGAGATGAAAAAGGAGAAACCAAGAGATATTTTTTATATATTCATCAACGCTTCGTCTTTATTGTAAGACTTCCTCGGGATTATAATTTTAAGAAAAATGTCATGCTAGTACATCGATATATTTGGTTGACATGATGGGTTGATGAGAAAAAGTAGTAGCCGTGGCTACAGAGAGCGTCGGACCAAAATCCGGGCTGGGAGAAGTCAGTCAGTGGCAGAGAGTGAAATTCGACTTCTCTCAGCTCGGACCTTGGTCCAGCGCTCTCAGTAACCAAGGCTACTACTTTTTCTCAAAACGTTGATGAATATATAAAAAATATCTCTTGGTTTCTCCTTTTTCATCTCCCATTACGTCAGATTACTCTCATACTTCCTTTCATATATATATATATATATATATATATATATATATATATATATATATATATATATATATATATATATATATATATATATATATATATATATTAATATATATATATATTAATATATATATATGTATATATATATATATATATATATATATATATATATATATATATATATAATATTTAAATGTTGAATTAAATAACGATAATGGAATTATCGTTTAATAATAACAATCTATCGTGATAATGTAATGTTCATCTTTGAAAATCCATGGATTACGGATATGAGGCTCCTTGCTCTGAACTTTTGATGTTTTAATAAATATTGTATCTTTCACCTCTAAATGCTTATATCTCATATCAAAATGCTTATATCTCATATAAGCATATAAATGCTTATATCTCATATTAAAATGCTTATATCTCATATTAAAATGCTTATATCTCAGATAAGCATATAAATGCTTATACCTCATATTAAAATGCTTATATCTCATATTAAATGTTAAATAATAAACCTTTTGGCGCACATAGTTCACAATGAGTAGGTAAGCCAAAATAAATTGTTTTTGACTCATTTTTCAACTGTATTTCTGTTAAAATTAAGTCGATAATAGTAATGATTACCAGAAAATGATTTGTGTTTGAACACATACTAGAGCCGATGTATTGAAGACGAATCACTATTTGGAACTTGTTTAGCCGGTTCTACAGAAAGCCTTGGTATCCATTAGCCAACTGACTTCGCATCGATTTTATTGTTCATATCTAACGTCAGCATTTTCCCGATTGTTATTTTTATTGTTTTCATTAGTGGCGACATTTACACGTCATTCAATAAGCTCACGACGTGCAGAATTGTGAATAACTCTAATACACGACCCCATTGGCACCGTCCTGGTTTTGTCTGTGATTATACTCGTCAGTTCTAGAATAATCTGGGGATTATTTTGATATACATTTAATAGACTTTGAGATTACTCACAGGGCGCTTAAGGTTCGGTGAATGTAACTTCCATTCATGATAACACATCCTTCTGATGAGACAATCACCAAAGTGTCACCCCATATTGTTGAACGGCGATAAAACCAAAGACTGTTGGGAATTCCTGAGTGAAACTTGATGGACAAGTCAGGCATAGATTGAAGTTAATTAGTACCAAATATGGTTGGATTGCAAAAAAGGATTGTGAATTTTATTAATGATTCCATGGTTGGCATTTTCTTTTGGTGGTTGGGCACTCTGTACAAATATATAATCCGTAGAGGCAATTTAATCCTATTTTATTTAATTAATCGTGAACTTTCCACGGACCCAGCTAGTTACAATTTAAATAGTGGTCCCTTTACTTTTTCTCTATGCTGCATTTTTACAATGCAAATTTTCTCGCGACACACCGAATTATTTGTTGATAAGAAATACAATAATGAAAAAAAACAATAACAAATAGCATTGCTTGATTCATAACACACAATACACATATTTCATATCATGACTAGCTTTATTTACCCGGCGTTGTCCGGGCGGAGACATATTTCCAGGAAGAAGGCTGAGAGAAAAATAGTTCAAATTAGCCTCATGTTTACGATTAAATCTTAAATTAAACTTTACAAATTTACTTTAGTTTTCTCTGATTTTATTGGTGATTTCAATGGCTATTCGATTAATCGATTTATAGAAAAACTTAATTCAATGTCTATTTATCAACGTTACGGTGACGCGAGTAGTGCACACAGACACACGATATCTTGTCTGATAGTTTTATTAATAGCGAGATAATTGTACACCCATAAAGTATAAACAGCGATGCAAATATGCATGGACGGTTTGAAAACGTTTCTAAAACCTTGATTAGCCGTGATTCGTACCATCCATTTACGGCACACCCTTAAGGAACCACTAATTGAACATATAAAGTTATCGGATTTTCACAGTTAAACCCAAATAGCATTTAAGCTGAAAAATCAAAATTTACTTGTGACTAATTTTCATTTGTTATTCTTTCACTGTGTCATTAGCACCATGATACCGTACTTATATATCCTTTACTTTCAAGACTACTTAATCCGGCTCAGACGACTGACAATGTGAAACATTTTTAAATAATCACCTAAAAATAAAACTGATCGAGGGGTATAACTTATTTTAAATTGAAGGAGCAGTCTCAAAATTCGCAAACAAATAAAAAATAAAATCTAAAATAACGTTATAACATCTCAGGCAATGCCGAGTAAAGATATCGATTTTACATAAATTAAATTGTTTTGTTTTTCTAATCGAAGTGATGTTAAGGAGATGAGCATTTCCGGAACCCGACGTAACCATCCACACCAGCTCGTATGTTTTAACGATGAACTGATTTGAATCGTCGATAGCAAATTAGCTGTAGATCTCACGCATTGGGCGGGATTCGGGTTTGGGTTTACTCAATAAACAAAGTACGTGTCTTGGCTGTTTACCTAGCATGGCACACAGCCTTTCATAGGTTTACATTAGCCGGGGAAACTTCGAATTACTCATGTGGACGATCACGAAAATTAGCTTACGAAAAAAAATAAAAAAATAAAAAAATAAAAAAATAAAAAAAATAAAAAAATAAAAAAAATAAAAAAATAAAAAAATAAAAAAATAAAAAAATAAAAACAGTACACACCAAAAATACAATAAGACAGTCACCTTACGAAACGTTCATTTAATTGGCGCGTTTTACGCTGAAAATATAATTTCAAACTTAAGTGTGACAAACCAACAAACGGATGAACGGAGCAGAGTCACTTGTAGAGATGCATGGAGACATTTGAAATTCGAGTGCTTTCTAAAAGGATCCTGCTATTAATGGAAAAATAGGTTATGAAAAATAAAACCCCGTCAGCCATGCGCAGTGCGCGCACACGCCCTTGAACAACTTTTGTGAGTCCTGTCTAGACATTAGTCTTGTTAGCGTTAGGGGGAGGTTAGGGTTAGAGATAAGTTTAGATAGTACAAAATGCATAATAAACGCCACTGTGGAACGCATCGCAGAGTGTGAGTTTATGTGGAGGCAGAATTATAAGGGAAACGATCTTTAATGGCATATTTAATGGTATATTTAATGGCATATTTAATGGCATATTTAATGGCTTATTTAATGGCATATTTAATGGCTTATTTAATGGCATATTTAATGGTATATTTAATGGTATATTTAATGGTATATTTAATGGCATATTTAATGGTATATTTAATGGTATATTTAATGGTATATTTAATGGCATATTTAATGGTATATTTAATGGTATATTTAATGGCTTATTTAATGGCATATTTAATGGTATATTTAATGGCTTATTTAATGGCATATTTAATGGTATATTTAATGGTATATTTAATGGCTTAAATGGACTCCATTTTCTGTTGTTTTTTTACTACAATTTTGTCTGCTTTTTATGTGGGGGTTTCTTTTTGCGGGGCTTTTCTAAAAACGATCCCCACATTTTATTTCAAACTTAAGCGTGACGGACATACCGACGAACGGAACATCTTATAGAGATGCTAGGACACATCTAAAATAAGGTGCGTCCTTTCAATCTGCGCGTTTAGCGATGAAAACGCTATTTCGTACTTAACTCAACTGCTTCTCTAGCGAGAACATCCTACCTATCCTCTGCATACATACTGGGGAAATTGCTTCTTCATCATGACTAATGTTCATTCCACACGAAACCTGAATTGCCTAAATAAAATATCTCTTCATTTTATTTCACCATTTTGTGTGACACTCACATATATAAACTATGTTCATTATCTACGTAAATAAGTTTTTTGGCTGGACAAGCAACCAATAACATCATTGCTCTCAAACCGAATATTCTGTTGGGTGACAGTGGTGCTATCAGTTTAAAATAATGTTGACATATCTGTGTATATGTTGTATGGTATAAGATTGTTACATTTCAAATTGTATTGTGTTGTAGCTTGCACTTTGAAAATTGCCAACACCGGTTTGAATACATTTAACATTAGCTTACATAATGAACTGAACCCCTTATCAAAATGAAACAGCATTCAAAATATATAAAAGTATAGTGATGTACAGGCGCATTTAAAAATGCTATTTCAAATCTTAGTGTGACAAATCAACGAGATTGATATTTCAATCTTAAGCGTAATCGATCAATGGATGGACAAAACCTCTAATACCGATTCCTCGACACATGTAAAAATGATAGATTATCTCAATCTGAAACTAGGCTTGTTTTCCAATGCAGTTTGAATTTAATTTTTTTAAAGGTCGCAAGAAGATTCGGCTAACCTTTGACCAATGGGAAAATGTAAAACTGCTTTTAAATAAGTTCATGATTCATTTAGCTTAGTCTGGTAAAACCAGACTCCTTTTGACTGATCGCTTCATGTAAATACTCAATGTCACCAATCGATTCCTTCCTTTTAAGTTAATAATAGTACTTTTCTTTTTTACTACACCCCCCACACTTTGTTTTAGAGGTGACAAACTATTTTTTTAGCGAGAAACAATGGATACTGTTGCATAGTCTTGAATTTCTCGTACCTTTTCTTCCTCGTCGCGTGGAGGGGTGTCGTCTCGATGTCGTCTAGTGGTTGAGTTTTTTTTTCGTTTCTGTACTGCCGTGAACATCGCCGTCCGCTGTGTCTACAACAAAACCTTCATAACGCGATTCACGAGACAAACAATCTTTTAAATTTTGATTGGTTTTATTCAGGCGTCAGTCTACCGTCGATCTTGGAGATGTTTCACCAACATTAAGGGAGAGACCAAATTACTACTCTATCGTAGTTAATTCCTAGCTTAAGTTCTTAGCCATTCGAGGAGGGGGGGGGGAGAAGGAATCTCATACCTGTATTCTCTTAGGGAATTTAATTCCCCTAATCATTTGAAGACTACATAGAAAAATCGTCTGTTCAGCTTGCTTTCAAAAACTAGACTGGCGAAACTCAGTTTCTCACACAAAAGCCCGTGACGTCACAGAACCACTATGCACAGGTGCACCTTGACCCTTGACCTGAGGTCTCGTCAACGTGGTGGCCCTGTCAATGCTTGTGAGCTTCGACTGTGAGAACAGCCCTATTTTGAATACAGTTGTACGACTTCACCCGCACTAAATCGCGCAAGTCAAACCAAACGATCCCCCACACATACGTCCACTTCAACATGCGTCCGGCCTCACAGGGCCATATCCAACAATACCATCTGTAAGGGTGCCTGCGTGGGAAATATCTAATGAAGCAATGATTTCGCAATCACAACCGTTACCCTCTTGAACGGACATTGCTTGAGACAAGTAGTAAGCAGTTCAGGTTAGGGTTGAAACAATGTTGGCATGAGCAGACAAAGACGTGGTATTTTGGAGTTTTCCGTCTTCTATGCTAGACGCACAACCAAAGCTTCAAGGTCTCATCTACGCTGCTATTTAATTCATAGCTTGGCGTAGCATACATGGACGCATACCTTTCCCAAAGGTGCTATTGAAAGTGATGCAGCAGCCCCAACAGAGGACGAACCCGACTCGCCGAGTCTACACACCACGCTACTTCCAGGTGAAAAAATGGTAAGCACCTGTCCAAAGAACTTACTAGAAGGTTAGACGAATGTCATCCGATAGTTCCGGACTAGTTCAAGCAACTGAGGATATCAAAGCCATTCCACAAATTGGAAGTCGCCCGAACGTCATGAGAATCAAAAATATCATCTGCTACCCTTGAGGAATAGGCACATTTTTCGACGTGCGACGAATAGTGCATAGTTTATAATAATCAGCGACGACCAGCTCTGTCGTTGTATCAAGATTGATCCCCGAAAAATGTCCCCAAAACCTAGAAGCATCAAAAGAACGTGGTGGTGAGTGTTTGATGATATACTGGGGGAATTAATCGACTGAATTCCAATGAAAGGGTGAATCCAGGTAAGTATTGTTGATAGATCAATGAAATGCACCATAAAACTACGGAATATGTGTATTACTTTAGTCAATAGAAAGAGGCAAATTCTCAACTTATTACAGGGTTCCACCTCCCGTTTCATCGTTTGCGGGAGGTTAAAAAATTCAGCTATGATATTCTGCATCAACCACCGTATTCGCCTACCGACTACAGATGGGGTTTCGAAGATTTATCGAGTTCCAGATGCTTGAGTTTTATGCAACTAGGATTCATACTCCTGTTTTTGTATGCCAAAAAATACGTTGATTGTAATCTAACATATGAAGTTATTTTTCCGATTTTAAAAGTCAGATTTATTGAAGCCTTTAAGGTGACAAATCAAAATTTGCTTCTGACTAGCCAATTTTGATTTGTTATTGTTGTACAATGTTATTGGCAATACAATAACGTACCTCGTTACAATTTATTTATAGAATTACTTAGTCCGGCCCAAATGACTGCTAATATAAAACATTTTTAATAATCACATAAAAATGAAAATCTGCAAGGGAGATAACTCTTATTTTAAATGGAAGAATATAATAGAGGTTGTTTACCTTATGTGTAAACAAATAAAAAAAATAAATTAAGATGACTTCACAGGTAGAACTAGTAGTTTCTATTTTTGTTTCATATAAGAAGACTGCAAGTAGATTGATAAATATTGAAGTATTAAAAGTAAAAAAAACTGACATTATTTTTTTACTAACCTAATAATCAGCAGAACTCCCCCCCCCCTTTAGACACATCCTTCCGCACCGTGCTAGGATCATGGTAGCGGCAGATCAATTCCGTTTGAAACCCATTGCAACCCGCCTAACAAGGCTCTGGTAAAAATCTAGAAAGAAATCGGCATCAGAATCCGTCGTCCTCTGGTCGTCTTTGTTTGCGTGTTTTTCACGCAAAGACGTTTCAGGCGCGGAACCGCAATCCAGTGGAGTTAAGTGGTAACGTTGCTTATGCACTACTCTTCTTTTTGGCCAAGATCAAAGTGTAGTATTAGTTCCGATGGATACTACACCACATAGACTGGTATTGTCTTGGCCTTCGGGGCTTGATTTACGCCGGTCTGTGGATTTGTCCTGTTCGGTTCTAGGAGGTCCACCCTCCCAGGCTTTGCCTCCCCTCTTTGGGGAGGAGTAAGTTTATTGTTTACTGCCCGAGGCGCTCCTACTGGGGAATGCCGACGGGGCTGCCCAGGCAATTTTTGTAATGGCCAGAGTTCTCACCTTCTCGGGCGCTGGCTTTTCAAGTCCCACTTTCACGACCCGACCTTGGGTCACATCTTACCCCGTGGGAGTAAGATAAAACTGGCCCTGTGCCTAACCTCCTGGAGAGGAGGTAAATAAATACTCTTTTATGTGTTCTGGTCCAACTCTTCCCTGACGTTGCGTGCAAACGCCTCGCTGTTTTCGGTGCTGGGGTAAGACTCCGAAATCCTGCAGGTTAACAAATATCTGCGACCAACGAGGAAGACTTCATGCAGACCATATAATCCTGAGATACGATCTTTGTTAGCTTTATGTAGATGTTTGAGTCGCCTAACAAACAAACAAATCAGCAAAACCCCAAATGATACAGCTAGACATATTTATGGGTACCCAGAATTGATATATAAATACCCTAGGTGTAAACTACCACTCTTTCCCAGCAGATTAACACCTAACTTTTTGATAAATGATAAACATTTTGCTCCCTACTCCGCATTTTGCTCTAAAGTACAAAACAAGGCTGCTTTGCATCCATTTTCATTTCCTCTTCTTCAGATTGTCAGACAGACAACCATAGTCTTTTTCTCCAGATTTGAATTCTAGTTTCATTACTACTACTACTACTACTACTACTACTACTACTACTACTACTACTACTACTACCACTATAAAGAGTAATCGTAAATAGGCTCATCCTCCATTTAAACATACCGCTGCTTCCGGTTCTATGTCAGCGCTTCCGGTGGGCCACCCAAACACAATTCCACTGCAGTCAGGGTGGATATCTTTTTGTAATGCTTCAAAAGGAAGTTATGTTTTTAGTAAATCAATGTCTGTATAGTCCTCCCACATCAAAGTCGTTCAGTAATAACAGCTCTTAAGAAGAAGAAAGAAAAGAAAAAAAGATTACATATTCAAAAAAAAACTTTCCGAAAATGGTTCGACGCTGATGCCTGTTGTATGTCAAAAGATAACAAATTGTAAGTTCTAATAAGATTCATTTTTTTGTACGAAGATAAAAGACTTAAAACAACAACGTTTCACATTAAGATACGTCCACTCAATTTGTGCGTTTAACGATGGAAATGAGAGGTGACGTTGGTTAGGGATACGGACTGACAACATGGGTGTGCCAAGTTCGAATCCAGTTCGTTCCACAGAAACACTTTCACTTAAGATGTTGGAAACCTTCACGTGGTTCCTCCTGTAAGTATCTGACGTCATTCCAGAAATAATTCTAACTAGAAAGATATCAGGGAAACCGATGCCAACTATAGAATCATCTGATTTATACGAAATGAATGAATGAACGATTGAAATGCAATTTCAAACTGAAGTGTGACGGACAGACGGACACAAATGCTAGTTCAAAAATAAGCGTGACAGACCAATCGACGGACAGATTCCCTTTATAGAGAGGCATGAACGCATTGTCAATTGAATCGTGGCATTTAGCCAGGACAATTTTATTTCAAACTGAAGTGTGACAGACGGACAGACCGACGGTAGTACATTTTTTTAGATGCAAATAAGACCACAGCATCTTTCAATTCAAATACGGATTTGTACCGAAGAGCTCCTGCTTAACTTATCTCCTGATAATGCAGAAGTTGGTCATAAAAATCTATTAGATCAAATATATTTGAGGCACTCTAGAAAAATCTATTGGATCAAATATATTTGAGGCACTCCAGAAAAATCTATTGGATTAAATAGATTTGAAGCAACCCAGAAAAATCTATTGGATCAAATATATTTGAGGCACCCCAGAAAATTCTATGTGATCAAATAGATTTGAAGCACCCAGAAAAATCTATTGGATCAAATAGATGTGAGGCACCCCAGAAAATTCTATGTGATCAAATAGATTTGAAGCACCCAGAAAAATCTATTGGATCAAATAGATTTGAGGCACCCCAGAAAAATCTATTGGATCAAATAAATTCGAGGCACCCCAGAAAAATAACTATTGGATTAAATAGATTTGAAGCAGAAAAGTCTATTGGACTAAATAGATTTGAGGCACCCCAGAAAAATCTATTGGATCAAATAGATTTGAGGCACCCCAGAAGGGGCAACAAGCAAAAGGACACATTTTGCCGTAACACCTCTTTTTACTTCTGGTTGAAGCATAAACAAAACAATACGGGATATTTAGAAAAAGAGAGAGGGGTTCATTTACAAAACGTTTTACTTATAGCCTGAAATAATGCATAGTTTCATCATTTACAAGCAAGTTTTGCTATACACATATTTTTTATCAAATATTTTATAGTGTAAACTGTAAAGATTTATAAAAAATTAAAAATACACTTTTATTTACAAAACTTTTTATTGACGCAAAATGTAAAAACAAAAGTAAAATAATATTAAAAATACAAAAAATAAAATGATGTTGTGCAGAGTTGGTGTCACACAATTTTAACAGGATTTTTAAAAACATTGAATTATATCTAAAAAATTGTTTAAAGTTAATTGAATATTTTTATAGCGAATAATACAAATATTTAAACAAATATTTTTTAAACATTGGATTTTTCGCCATAAAAAATATTTAATTTATCATAAACGATAAAAACGGAAGTGAAAACTTTAAAAAATGGTATTAAGACAAACTATGTCGTTTTCGTTGTTGCTCATGTTGGGGATGCTTCAAGTATATTTGATGATTGCGATGCGGCTGACATTGTCTACTTTTACTTTGCCAAGGCGATCTACTCAATGAATCATATACTTCTGCTCTACAAATGTCAGGACTATGGTTTTCGACCACCTAGTGAAACGGAACCTTCCTTACTGACCGTACTTTTTGAGTGGAAGTAAACGGCTCCCTGTCTGGTGTTACTAATGCGGTTAGGGGCGTCCCCCGAAGCTTGATAGTGGGTCCTTGGCTGTCTCTGGTGTTTATCAATGACCTGTCGATAGCATCTCGTAGAAGGTTTTTCTTTTTGCCAACGATGTTAAGATCATTGAGACCGGAAGTAATAATAGTCACCAAGGAAAACCCTGCCAAATCGTAAATTTCGCCGTCCTAGAAGCAACAAGGTAGAGATCCAGGAGCCAGATAAACGAAGCAAATACTTGGAACTTTCCAGAAAACCGACAGGAATATAAAACATGAAGACAACGAAGAAAATGATCATAATACCAATTATTTCAAGAGCATTAAGTAAAGTCTGTCAAACCATGGAAAAGCAACTAAAGTAAATTAGAAAATAAGTGAGTAGTGTTGGAAATCTGGGAAGACTTGTTGTCACTCAGACTCCAGAGAACACCTTTGGTTATTGTTAGTGAGAAATCACTACTACTAACTTGTGTAAAAACTGCTAGTGAGATAATAATCATAATAATAATAATAATAATAATAATAATAGTATTCTTAAATCACACCTCCGCAGTTGAAATACAATCTATGCTATAAATGCAAGAGCAGTAGCTATCATTCGATTTACTGGCGGTGTACTTGACTAGAATGTAGATGAACTAAAATGTTTGAATACCAAAACACATAAAATGCTTACAATTTATGGAACTTTTGCAAAGAAAAGAGATGCAGATCGATTGTATCTACATAAAAAAAAGGTGGTCGAGGTCTACTTAGTATTGAATATGTTGTGAATATAGAAGAAAGTTATCTATATGAATATATTTCTGAAAGTAATGAGATTCTTCTTCGTGAAGTGAAAAGAATCAAAGGTTGCAAGAGAGAGGGTTAAAATTATTTGGAAATAAACTACAAAGTGTATTCTTTAAGAATACTGCATTTGAAGATAATGTCAGCTGGAATTGATTGGTCAGGGCGATCTCAAAAGATCTACTGGCTGCCAAGGTATAAGCCACCCGCACTAGGTCCATCAAACATTACATTGACAAAACTTCAGACTCACCGATATGCCGATTGTGTAATGAAAGGGAAGAAACCTTAGCGCATATTATATCTGAATGTCCAATGCTATCACAGCATAAGTATAAAAAATGGAAACACGACAAAGTCGCTCAGGTACTACACTGGAATATATGCAAACTTTATGAATTGGACAGCAATGAGAAGTGGTATGAGCATAACCAGAAGTGGTACAGAAGAACGACAATGTCAAACTTCTTTGGGACATGCGTATACAGACTGATAAAGGTTTTGAACATTCAAAACCCAACTTAATCTTTCCAAACAAAAACAAGAGCACTTACTTAATTATTAATATAGCCTGCCCCTTCGATACCAGAGTGCAGGAGAAAAAAACACGAAAAAAAATCAAGATGTAAAATGGGAATTAGTTAAGACTATGGAGATGTAAAGAAGTAAAGGTGATTCCCGTTGTAATTGGAACGCTCTGAACCATAACGAAAAGCCACCATAAATGGATTAAACAGATTGGCGAGACAATTTATTTTCCAATTCTGCAAAAGGCTTGCTTATTAGAAACAGCGAAAGTGTTAAAGTACAGCTAAAATGTCTAAAGTCAAGGGAATTGACTTGATGTTGAAAAAAAGAAAATTCCAACTAAAAACATCCAAAAGTTGAGATTACTTTGAAATAATAATAATAATAATAATAATAATAATAATTAATGATAATAATAATAATAATGATGATAATAATAATAATGATAATAATGAATATAATAATAATAATAATAATAATAATAATAATAATAATTAATGATAATAATAATAATGGTAATAATAATAATAATGATGATAATAATAATAATAATTAATGATAATAATAACAATAATAATTAATGATAATAATAATGATAATAATAATAATAATAATAATAATAATAATAATAATATATGAAAAGGAATAAGAGGGACGCATGACCTGTTATACATAGATCGAAATATCCTGAAGGAGGTAAAAAAGAAGGAATAAGAACGTACAAGAAAACATGCGATCGATTCCTTCAAGCATGGATAATTGATGTCGAAGAATGTACATGATATCCGACAAGATTATTAATATTACCAAGAAAGCAATGGAAACATGGACACTGGAACTAACAGCTGGAGGACAACACCTGGCTGAGATAAGAATACAGAGAGGCATTTTCCAAGGAGACTCTTTACACCACGACTTTTTATCATAACCATGATACCACTCAACTACATAATTAAGAAATGTGATACCACTCAACTACATAATTAAGAAATATGATACCACTCAACTACATACTTAAGAAATGTGATACCACTCAACTACATACTTAAGAAATGTGATACCACTCAACTACATACGTAAGAAATGTGATACCACTCAACTACATAATTAAGAAATGTGATACCACTCAACTACATACTAAAGAAATGTAGTACCACTCAACTACATACTTAAGAAATGTGATACCACTAAACTACATACTTAAGAAATGTGATGCCACTCAACTACATACTTAAGAAATGTGATTCCACTCAACTACATACTTAAGAAATGTGATGCCACTCAACTACATACTTAAGAAATGTGATGCCACTCAACTACATACTTAAGAAATGTGATTCCACTCAACTACATACTTAAGAAATGTGATGCCACTCAACTACATACTTAAGAAATGTGATACCACTCAACTACATACTTAAAAAATGTGATACCACTCAACTACATACTTAAGAAATGTGATACCACTCAACTACATAATTAAGAAATGTGATACCACTCAACTACATACTTAAGAAATGTGATGCCACTCAACTACATACTTAAGAAATGTGATACCACTCAACTACATACTTAAGAAATGTGATACCACTCAACTACATACTTAAGAAATGTGATACCACTCAACTACATAATTAAGAAATGTGATGCCACTCAACTACATACTTAAGAAATGTGATACCACTCAACTACATACTTAAGAAATGTGATACCACTCAACTACATAATTAAGAAATGTGATACCACTCAACTACATAATTAAGAAATGTGATACCACTCAACTACATACTTAAGAAATGTGATACCACTCAACTACATACTTAAGAAATGTGATACCACTCAACTACATACTTAAGAAATGTGATGCCAGTCAACTACATACTTAAGAAATGTGATACCACTCAACTACATACTTAAGAAATGTGATACCACTCAACTACATACTTAAGAAATGTGATACCACTCAACTACATACTTAAGAAATGTGATACCACTCAACTACATACTTAAGAAATGTGATACCACTCAACTACATACTTAAGAAATGTGATACCACTCAACTACATACTTAAGAAATGTGATACCACTCAACTACATACTTAAGAAATGTGATACCACTCAACTACATAATTAAGAAATGTGATACCACTCAACTACATAATTAAGAAATATGATACCACTCAACTACATACTTAAGAAATGTGATACCACTCAACTACATACTTAAGAAATGTGATGCCACTCAACTACATACTTAAGAAATGTGATACCACTCAACTACATACTTAAGAAATGTGATACCACTCAACTACATACTTAAGAAATGTGATACCACTCAACTACATACGTAAGAAATGTGATACCACTCAACTACATAATTAAGAAATGTGATACCACTCAACTACATACTAAAGAAATGTAGTACCACTCAACTACATACTTAAGAAATGTGATACCACTAAACTACATACTTAAGAAATGTGATGCCACTCAACTACATACTTAAGAAATGTGATTCCACTCAACTACATACTTAAGAAATGTGATACCACTCAACTACATACTTAAGAAATGTGATACCACTCAACTACATACTTAAAAAATGTGATACCACTCAACTACATACTTAAGAAATGTGATACCACTAAACTACATAATTAAGAAATGTGATACCACTCAACTACATACTTAAGAAATGTGATGCCACTCAACTACATACTTAAGAAATGTGATACCACTCAACTACATACTTAAGAAATGTGATACCACTCAACTACATACTTAAGAAATGTGATACCACTCAACTACATAATTAAGAAATGTGATGCCACTCAACTACATACTTAAGAAATGTGATACCACTCAACTACATACTTAAGAAATGTGATACCACTCAACTACATAATTAAGAAATGTGATACCACTCAACTACATAATTAAGAAATGTGATACCACTCAACTACATACTTAAGAAATGTGATACCACTCAACTACATACTTAAGAAATGTGATACCACTCAACTACATACTTAAGAAATGTGATGCCAGTCAACTACATACTTAAGAAATGTGATACCACTCAACTACATACTTAAGAAATGTGATACCACTCAACTACATACTTAAGAAATGTGATACCACTCAACTACATACTTAAGAAATGTGATACCACTCAACTACATACTTAAGAAATGTGATACCACTCAACTACATAATTAAGAAATGTGATACCACTCAACTACATACTTAAGAAATGTGATACCACTCAACTACATACTTAAGAAATGTGATACCACTCAACTACATACTTAAGAAATGTGATACCACTCAACTACATACTTAAGAAATGTGATACCACCGAACTACATAATTAAGAAATGTGATACCACTTTACTACATACTTAAACAATGTTATACAACTCAACTACATACTTAAGAAATGTTATACCACTCAACTACATACTTAAGAAATGTGATACCACTCAACTACATACTTAAGAAATGTGATGCCACTCAACTACATACTTAAGAAATGTGATGCCACTCAACTACATACTAAAGAAATGTGATACCACTCAACTACATAATTAAGAAATGTGATACCACTCAACTACATACTTAAGAAATGTGATGCCACTCAACTACATACTTAAGAAATGTGATACCACTCAACTACATACTTAAGAAATGTGATACCACTCAACTACATACTTAAGAAATGTGATACCACTCAACTACATACTTAAGAAATGCGATACCACTCAACTACATACGTAAGAAATGTGATGCCTATCAACTACATACTTAAGAAATGTTATACCACTCAACTACATACTTAAGAAATGTGATACCACTCAACTACATACTTAAGAAATGTGATACCACTCAACTACATAATTAAGAAATGTGATGCCACTCAACTACATAATTAAGAAATGTGATACCACTCAACTACATACTTAAGAAATGTGATACCACTCAACTACATACTTAAGAAATGTTATACCACTCAACTACATACTTAAGAACTGTGATAACATTCAACTACATACTTAAGAAATGTGATACCACTCAACTACATACTTAAGAACTGTGATACCACTCAACTACATACTTAAGAAATGTGATACCACTCTACTACATACTTAAGAAATGTGATACCACTCGACTACATACTTAAGAAATGTGATACCACTCAACTACATACTTAAGAAATGTGATACCACTCAACTACATACTTAAGAAATGTGATACCACTCAACTACATACGTAAGAAATGTGATGCCACTCAACTACATAATTAAGAAATGTCATACCACTCAACTACATAATTAAGAAATGTGATGCCACTCAACTACATACGTAAGAAATGTGATACCACTCAACTACATACTTAAGAAATGTGATGCCACTCAACTACATACTTAAGAAATGTGATACCACTCAACTACATACTTAAGAAATGTGATACCACTCAACTACATACTTAAGAAATGTGATACCACTCAACTACATACTTAAGAAATGTGATACCACTCAACTACATACTTAAGAAATGTGATACCACTCAACTACATACGTAAGAAATCTGACGCTACTCAACTACATACTTAAGAAATGTTATACCACTCAACTACATACTTAAGAAATGTGATACCACTCAACTACATACTTAAGAAATGTGATACCACTCAACTACATACTTAAGAAATGTGATGCCACTCAACTACATACTTAAGAAATGTGATACCACTCAACTACATACTTAAGAAATGTGATACCATTCAACATACATACTTAAGAAATGTGATACCACTCCACTACATACTTAAGAAATGTGATACCACTCAACTACATACTTAAGAAATGTGATACCACTCAACTACATACTTAAGAAATGTGATACCACTCAACTACATACGTAAGAAATGTGATACCACTCAACTACATACTTAAGAAATGTGATACCACTCAACTACATACGTAAGAAATGTGATACCACTCAACTACATACTTAAGAAATGTGATACCACTCAACTACATACTTAAGAAATGTGATACAACTCAACTACATACTTAAGAAATGTGATGCCGGATACAAGTTTACAGGCACAGAACAAAAAAAACCCACCTCATATATATGGACGACCTGAAGCTATTTGCAAAAAAACAAATATGAAACTGGAAAACCTGATAAACACAACCAGAATATTCAACCAGAAAATTGTTGTGGGGTGCAAATCACCCTTATTGGAGAACTGATGGTATCAACCAGGTATAATAAATACCACTGGTTGCAGAGACTCAGGAGAGACTTTCATACCATGTTTTACCGCATGTTATAAACCCGTTCATCTCCTACCACATTAGTGGCGTTCTGTATTGCTTTATGATAAATACATTGTTATATTTTAACCCTGTCACTATTTGTGGTGTATTTCTTTGTGACCCCTAGCACGGGTCTACAACAAAAATTTAATTGGAATTCGGAATAAAAAGTGTGCACTGCTAAATATGAAAATGGAAAAACTGGAGACATCAGAGGGCATGGAACAGCCCAACAAAGAGAAGAAGAGGACGCTTGGCAAACATGATACCTACAAATACTTGGAAGTTCTGGAAGCAGACACCAACAACTCTACAGAAATAAAAGAGAAGATTGGAAAACAATACCTAAGAAAAACAAGGAAACCCTTAGAAACAAAACTATATAGTAGAAATCTAGTTAAATAAAAGACACCTTGGCAGTAATAAGATATTGTGGACCATTCATAGGCTGGACTAAAGAAGAACTTATGCATCTTGACTAGAAGACAAGGAAACTAAAGACCATGCCTAATTCACCCAAAAGATGATACTGACAGATTCTACGTGAAAAGAAACGAAGGGGGTGAGAACTGGTAAGTATAGATGACTGTGTGGAAGAAACAAAAAAAAAGACTTGGAAAAATACATATGCAAACGACTCCATTTTGAACATGCAGACAAATGGTTCAAACACAAACTGGAAATAATACTGGAAAACGAAAATCACAAACTCCTCTGGGACATGGATGCACACACAAATAAACTCATCCAAGCAAAAATACCGGACGTCATAATAACTGAGAAGAAGGAAATAAACATTCAAATTGTAGATTTTGCCGTCCCAGCAAACCACAGGGTAAAGATCAAAATTACGGAAAAACGAAGCAAATACACGGAGCTTTCCAGAGAAATAAAATGGATATAGAACATAAAGAAAGTCGATATAATACCAATAATTATAGGAGCACAAGGAACAGTCCCGAAACACATGAAAAAAGACTAGGAGAAATTGGAATCAAGGGAAAGATTGAGACTTGTATAGTCTCAGTCTTCCCCTTGATTTCAATCAGCAATGATAAAACAGCTAAAATCTAAAGGAAAATCTTCGAATGCGGAAACAAACCCATATAAATTACAAATACAAACCAGCCATATGGAAATTGCAACAGAAATAAAATAAAAAGATGAAAGGAACCACATGTACTGAAACTTCAAGAAGTCTTATAAATTGTGCCCCCCTCTCCCGCCAAAAAGGAATCAATCTCGGCTGATACCACACAAAGTGGTTGTGAAGAGTCAAAGATGATGGAAGGATCGAGGAGGAAGAGCACTAATCAGACCTCCACTGGATGAGTGCAAAGATTACTGAGACTTTGGGGAGGCTTATTGCCACCCAAATTTCAGCGAAGACCAATGGTTGTTACCAACGAGAAATCAATGTTAAGCGGCTGTTGTGATAACGCAAAGTCATTTACAAAGATTATCGAAAGAGATGGAGAATACTAGAAATTTGGGGAGACTTGTTGTCACCCAGACTCCAGAGAATACCACTGGTTATTATCAGCCAGTAATCTCTGATGATGACCTGTGTGAGAACTTCAAATGAGTGCCGGTAATAATAATAATAATAATAATAATAATCATAATCATAATAATAATAATAATAATAATAATAATAATAATAATAATAATAATAATCATAATCATAATAATAATAATAATAATAATAATAATAATAATAAAAAAGGTTTCAAGTGCATAATTGAAACAGCGGGTCGTAGCTAAGACTGCCAAAGTTAAACGTTACAGCGACAGATCTGATCAGTATCAACAAAACAGACTGTTTGAGAACAACCAGAAACTCGTTTTTGAACAACTAGAAGGAATTGAAACAGGGAGTGACGTTATACCTGATGCTGACCAATCTAGTGCATTGTGGAAAAGCATTTGTGAAAAGGAATTAAAGCATCAAGATGATGCAGAATGGGAGGTGCCCTCTAGAGTACAACGAAAAACGAATATAACAGTCACTGTTAAGATGCTGAATTAGAAGGTTAAAAAGCTTTCAAATTGGAAAACATCTGGACCTGACGAAGGTAGGATTGACACCATACAAAGTACAACACCGATAGAAACAGCTGAAATATTAAAAAAATCCTCGAATGCGGAAACCATTTCACATAACCAGATGACGCCGACCAATCACAGATAAACTGAAAGAGAATAATATTGTGAAAACCTAAATAGAAAAGTAGAAAGAACATTGCTTGAATTGTATCTTGTTTTTGGGAAACGCCGTGAAGCGTGGAAATGTTAGAAATTGGCTCGTTCATATTCTTTTAAAGCATCTTTTAAGTAATTTAGCATAAAATATAGGCATACCTAGTAGTAGTACCTTGTGTTCCGTCAAAAACAGGAGACCAGTATATAAAAAAAGAAATCAACATCTTCGTATTTTTCCATCTTGACGGAACACAAGGTACTACTACCGCTTATAATATTTCCCTGCTTGACAAGGCAATGTTATTAGCGAAATGATTGCAAAACTTAAATACAAATATATAATATTTAAAATAAGAAAATAAAATCTGATTTTATTTACATTTTATCATTGTATTCTGCATCTTCTGCGCTTTTAGGCGTGTGTCTATATTCTATGCTAAATTACTTAAAAGATGCTTTAAAAGAATATGATAATTCAATTTCTAACATTCCCACGCTGCACGGCGTTCCCCATATTCAAAACCATAATATTTAAAATTAGAAAAACAATCTGTCTTGATTTTTATTTTATTATTGTATTCTGCATCGTCTGTGCTTTTTGGCGTATGTCTATATTTTATGCTATATATATATATATATATATATATATATATATATATATATATATATATATATATATATATATATATATGGGAAGAGAAGGATGAAGGTAATTCGACGTGATGGGAAAATGAAAAAGGAGAACCAAAAAATGGATGTTTTTATGTGTAAATCAACGTTTCGTCTTTATTTATAAGACTTTATCAGGATGATAATATAGAGAAAAAATGTCATGCAAGTACAATTACATGTAGGGTAGACATATTGGGAGGAAAAATAAAATAAAATAATGGCCACTACTGGGTGGACGTCCGTACTTGTTGGAGAATAAAAATGAATGTTGAAGAAAATGAGTGGGGAAGAAAGGGGAAAGTGAGCTGGGGGTGAGCAAGGACTACTGCAAGGGACTACTGTGGCTGGTAGTAAGAGAAAGAGGTGGGGGGGATGAGCAGATGTACACATAAAAACATCCATTTTTTGGTTCGCTTTTTTCATTTTCTCATATATATATATATATATATATATATATATATATATATATATATATATATATATATATATATATATATATATGTGTGTGTGTGTGTGTGTGTCTGTGTTTGTGTTTGTGTGTGTGTGTGTGATCCTGTAAACTTTTGCGACAGGGCATTTTAATGCGAATAGTTTTAGAATAAAAGACTGCTTGCTGCAGAGACCGCATCCCTTATACTCTTTTGTGAGGTAAACAAGTTTTGTTTTCTTAGTGCGAACGTGAAAGCAACCGATCGACATGACTAAAATTCGGTTTGTTGATTCCATTGCTCGCAGCTCCAACAATTGCACCATTGCAGAATGCGTACCATTTTTTGGCACTCGCTTTTCAGCACCGCACCCCCCCCCCCCCCGAGCGGCTAGCTGTATGGCAATCAGAGGTTTGACGTTGATGCTAATAGTTCTTAATAACCTTGTATCTACCGGCTGATTTCATTAGCGAATCGGGCTAATAAAACAAAATGGCGATAAACAAAACAAAATAAGATTATGCTTAGAAAAGATGGGAAAAGGAAAGAACATTAATTGACACACAAGCGGACACCCAGAATCGCAAGATAACACATCCGCAAGGCAACCATATCTTCATAATAAAATAAAGTTTTTCTCCCCTGTTTCATTGACGGATACAGTTATCCACCCAAAAGTTGTGAATCTGCTTCAGCCGTGATTTAGGCCAATACTTGATGCGTGGTTTCGGAAAATATGCATTCAATCCTTCCATTTAAATAATTTTTACAGCTTCTCTTAACAAAATCATTCGCACATAAAGTCGGAGTGTTTGTGTATAGACACAGTTACTCCCTTTACACCCAAATAAAAGAAAATCCTAGCTTCTACGTAAGTACGGTGCTACAAGAAAGTTATGTAATAAATACAAACGTTTATTACAATTTATAGATGTTATACTCACATAACAACAATTCATATCCATAACTAAGTAAGAATTCAAGTGAATACATTTATGTGGAGTTCAGAAGTGGGAGCATTAGTTTCTTGAGTTCTTCAATTATATATATATATATATATATATATATATATATATATATATATATATATATATATGGAATTGTCAGGCTAAAATGCATGGAATTCGTGTGTGTTACCGTGTTATATATACAGGTGCTGTTTAGTCTAGCTAGCTAACCAATCAGATTCTTTGTTATTCCCTCCCATATGTTATTTTTCTATTAGCCAATGGCAGAGCTTCTCACAAACAACAGTTAGAATGACTTTTATTGGTTATTCTTTTTGTTCTGTTTTGTATAGAGGTAACACCATTTTTGTTGTGAATGTGTCGAATTAATAGGTGACCTTATTTTAACGCGAGCGTGCTAGGAGTTCGTCTATTTCTATTTTTAGGGGTTAGTTATTTTAGTCGTTTATTTAATTATTTTATTTTATTGAATTTTTCTTATTGTTTTCCTAAAGTGAATGTTATTCTGTGTAAACCGTTGTTTGCTATTTCACTTCTACAGTTTAATAGGTTTTGAGAGTATTTGAAGTTTAAAATTTAAAATTTCTCATTCAGACATAATCTACGCGGTCGTCTAAATTTCTACATGTACTGGCCTGTCGTACTATTTTCCATTCGATTGTTGGCGAGAGTCCATTTTCTTTGAGCTCTAAGTAATGGGTCGCTAGTGCTGTTTTCATTCGACGTTTTTTGTTATTAAATGTGCTTTTGTGTCTGGCTTTAACATATAGGGATGTAATATTCACGGGTTTTAATTGGTAAATATTGTTGCTTGGTAAACAATGCTTTTGGTTAGGCATTTATTTTGTAGTTGACAAAGGGCACGAGTTCTGCAATTACAGCTGTTCTATTCGTTATTAACTTTCTTATTTCGATTTTGGTGATTATTAATAGAATTAGGGGTATTAATATTTCTAGTGGTTATATTTTCGTTTTTATTAGTGTGATTTGCATTGTTACGTTTTTTTTATTCATTTGTTATACTTTTTTCTTCTACTGTTCTCCTTTAGTATTTTGTTATTGTGTGCTATAATCATCATTTCTAAGTTTTTGCTGCAACTGTAGGCCAGTTTAAGGTTATTTTTATTGAATATTTTATTCAAGGGATTGGTTATGAGGAAGTGGTTATCGATGAGATTAAGGAACTTTTTGCCCAGTTTAGTTTTAGCACCTGATTATAGGGCAGTGTATACCAGATTATATGTCTTTTTCATCTATTTTTTTATTTTATTATAATTATCGGTGCCATGTTGCTTGTATTTAATTTCAATCTCATGGTACCCACTATTTTGTAGAGCTGTGTTGTTAATGTTGGTTGGCTTCTTAAATACATTTTCGTTGCTAGAGTCATTGCTAAGCATACGTTCGATAGAATTAGGAATCTGTTTTATGATTGATGGGGGATTGCACTTTGGGTTTACGTATATTTGATTAGTTTAATCCTTTAAATATGGTTCGTAAGTATTTTCATTTAAGTTTAAAGTGACATCTAAAAAGTAAGTTATTTTTATGTTAGCCAGTGCTTCTACTCTTAGGCACAATCTTTTCATTTCCATATGTATTCTTGAAGTTTTCTCCCTTGACATTGTTGGAATACCTTATCATAGCTAATCCATCATCTTTATATAGGTCGATATCTGTATCATCAAATATATTTGTGAGGGTATATAAAATAAATAACTCCACAAGATTTGATGTCTTCGCATAGTCAAAGACACTCATGGCCAAATTAAGGAATTTGTCGATGAAGTTCAGTTTCTTTATTTAAATTATTTAATGCGTCAAATTATTTAATTTAACTTCTCCATTTCTTAATGTTATTTATCTGATTATCTAATTGCTGTATAGAAACGAGACCAATTTTCTCAATATATTTACACCAGATGTACTCGTGACCCCTTGGGTCACAGCCATTATAATTTTGATTTTATTCGAAATTCCGTATGGGTTTTCGATTTCGACATATAGATTTCCACATTCGAAACGAATCACCCGGAGTAGATCGCAGGTTACATCGGCCGAACTGTTGTGAAAATAACAACCAAGTTGAGAATACTCGTCCCAAAAATCAATATAATCAATAATCAATAATCAATGATCAATAATCAATAATCAATGATACAAAATTAAAAATTGTTTGGTTCGATTATCTAAACTATTTTAACAACAACAGCTGTTTAAATTTACCCATCAATCCTCAATCGATAAAGTAAATATGGTCTGTCTGTTTATTTGTCCGCTAGGGGATACAATTGAAAACAGAGTCCGATACCAAGATCGAACACAAATTTTCTCCAGTAAAGTCTATAAGACGGTGGCATTATTTTAGTAAGGGAGCTAGCCGTGGTGAAGCGGAATGTCAACCCGGATGTGACAGGTTGGAATCCGGTTGGTTTTATAGCACTACATTCACTTATGGATGTTGGCAACCTTCATGTGGTCCCTCTTGATTCCAGAAATAATTGAGGGAACGAATGTCAACAACAGAATCAAGATTTTGTTACTCATCTATTACAGTTCTTGCTACAACCAAATTATTCAACTCCTTGCCAGAGGTTAGACACAAGGTCAAGTGTGGTTTTGAGAAGCCAACGCACTAGGATAAGCACACTCTGGACTACAAAAATGCATGAGCAACCCCGTCTATATCACTCGGTAAGGATACCTGAAGCTATTAACCATAAAGTAACCCCTTCTCAGAGAGAAGACAAAGCCTGAAAATGTGGACTTCATAGACCGTAACTGACCAATACTTCAGCCCAACAGCAACAACGCTGCTGTCGGACGCATACAAAAATATCGTCGGTTTGCAGCCATAAACAAGACGTCTTACTTCATTTTATTTATTTCTATAACTTTCAATTTACAAACTATTCAAATTAAAACTAAAATAAAGATGGGGTTCAGGGCTTGGAGTAGAAGAACACAGATGTTCTCATTTATTTCAGGGCAACATTGGAGGTCTCTGTCAGTTATTATTATTATTTACGTATTCATTGGATATCTATCATTGGGGATGATTTTCTCGTCCCTACAACCTCTTTCACACAGACGAGTTGTTGTTAGCTTCTCACCACTGTATCGTTATATTCATGGCAAGTGCTCGACTGAGCTCAAATCCCCGTAAAAAAACCCACCCCTATCTTTCTTTTTTCTGTACCAAACACCAAACGGAACTCCTGTGAGCAAAATTACTCACCTAGAACATCTCATCTGTAGAAGAAGATACCACGAGTCTGCCTCCCAACCGATTACATCATGGTCATCTTCAAGTTTAATATAAACACGTACTTGTTGAGCTGTCCTGTTAAATAATCAATTCCTATTAAGAAATATCCTGCTTACTTCACCCATTGTTTCCAATTCTCTAGTGGTGGCGATCATCATCCAACTGTGGATCTTTTTTGACCATTATCTTCGAGTGGCCGCAGTAAAATAATGAGACAAGTTTCAAATACATTCATTTTTTTTTACATTTACACCTAATATAATACATAACAAGAGAACAGATAAAAAAAATTACATCCAAATTTCCTAAATAAAAACAATTCTTTAAAAGTATGGCGAATAAATTATACTATGAAAAACAATACTTTAAAACTACGAAGAAAAAATTATACTATCAAAAACAATTCTTTAAAACTATGAAGCAAACATTTTTACTATCAAAAACAATTGTTTAAAACTATGAAGCAAATATTTACACTATCAAAAACAATTGTTTAAAACTATGAAGCAAACATTTACACTATCAAAAACAATTGTTTAAAACTATGAAGCAAACATTTTTACTATCAAAACAATTCTTTAAAACTATGAAGCAAACATTTACACTATCAAAAAGAATTCTTTAAAACTATGAAGCAAACATTTATACTATCAAAAACAATTGTTTAAAACTATGAAGCAAACATTTACACTATCAAAAACAATTCTTTAAAACTATGAAGCAAACATTTATACTATCAAAAACAATTCTTTAAAACTATGAAGCAAACATTTATACTATCAAAAACAATTGTTTAAAACTATGAAGCAAACATTTACACTATCAAAAACAATTCTTTAAAACTATGAAGCAAACATTTATACTATCAAAAACAATTCTTTAAAACTATGAAGCAAACATTTACACTATCAAAAACAATTCTTTAAAACTATGAAGCAAACATTTATACTATCAAAAACAATTCTTTAAAACTATGAAGCAAACATTTACACTATCAAAAACAATTGTTTAAAACTATGAAGCAAACATTTACACTATCAAAAACAATTCTTTAAAACTATGAAGCAAACATTTATACTATCAAAAACAATTGTTTAAAACTATGAAGCAAACATTTACACTATCAAAAACAATTCTTTAAAACTATGATGCAAACATTTATACTATCAAAAACAATTCTTTAAAACTATGAAGCAAACATTTACACTATCAAAAACAATTCTTTAAAACTATGAAGCAAACATTTATACTATCAAAAACAATTCTTTAAAACTATGAAGCAAACATTTACACTATCAAAAACAATTCTTTAAAACTATGAAGCAAACATTTATACTATCAAAAACAATTGTTTAAAACTATGAAGCAAACATTTATACTATCAAAAACAATTCTTTCAAACTATGAAGCAAACATTTACACTATCAAAAACAATTCTTTAAAACTATGAAGCAAACATTTACACTATCAAAAACAATTCTTTAAAACTATGAAGCAAACATTTTTACTATCAAAAACAATTGTTTAAAACTATGAAGCAAATATTTACACTATCAAAAACAATTGTTTAAAACTATGAAGCAAACATTTACACTATCAAAAACAATTCTTTAAAACTATGAAGCAAACATTTATACTATCAAAAACAATTCTTTAAAACTATGAAGCAAACATTTACACTATCAAAAACAATTGTTTAAAACTATGAAGCAAACATTTTTACTACCAAAACAATTCTTTAAAACTATGAAGCAAACATTTACACTATCAAAAAGAATTCTTTAAAACTATGAAGCAAACATTTATACTATCAAAAACAATTGTTTAAAACTATGAAGCAAACATTTATACTATCAAAAACAATTCTTTAAAACTATGAAGCAAACATTTATACTATCAAAAACAATTCTTTAAAACTATGAAGCAAACATTTATACTATCAAAAACAATTGTTTAAAACTATGAAGCAAACATTTACACTATCAAAAACAATTCTTTAAAACTATAAAGCAAACATTTATACTATCAAAAACAATTCTTTAAAACTATGAAGCAAACATTTACACTATCAAAAACAATTCTTTAAAACTATGAAGCAAACATTTATACTATCAAAAACAATTCTTTAAAACTATGAAGCAAACATTTACACTATCAAAAACAATTGTTTAAAACTATGAAGCAAACATTTACACTATCAAAAACAATTCTTTAAAACTATGAAGCAAACATTTATACTATCAAAAACAATTGTTTAAAACTATGAAGCAAACATTTACACTATCAAAAACAATTCTTTAAAACTATGATGCAAACATTTATACTATCAAAAACAATTCTTTAAAACTATGAAGCAAACATTTACACTATCAAAAACAATTCTTTAAAACTATGAAGCAAACATTTATACTATCAAAAACAATTCTTTAAAACTATGAAGCAAACATTTACACTATCAAAAACAATTCTTTAAAACTATGAAGCAAACATTTATACTATCAAAAACAATTGTTTAAAACTATGAAGCAAACATTTATACTATCAAAAACAATTCTTTCAAACTATGAAGCAAACATTTACACTATCAAAAACAATTCTTTAAAACTATGAAGCAAACATTTACACTATCAAAAACAATTCTTTAAAACTATGAAGCAAACATTTTTACTATCAAAAACAATTGTTTAAAACTATGAAGCAAATATTTACACTATCAAAAACAATTGTTTAAAACTATGAAGCAAACATTTACACTATCAAAAACAATTGTTTAAAACTATGAAGCAAACATTTTTACTATCAAAACAATTCTTTAAAACTATGAAGCAAACATTTACACTATCAAAAACAATTCTTTAAAACTATGAAGCAAACATTTATACTATCAAAAACAATTGTTTAAAATTATGAAGCAAACATTTACACTATCAAAAACAATTCTTTAAAACTATGAAGCAAACATTTATACTATCAAAAACAATTCTTTAAAACTATGAAGCAAACATTTACACTATCAAAAACAATTCTTTAAAACTATGAAGCAAACATTTACACTATCAAAAACAATTGTTTAAAACTATGAAGCAAACATTTACACTATCAAAAACAATTCTTTAAAACTATGAAGCAAACATTTACACTATCTAAAACAATTCTTTAAAACTATGAAGCAAACATTTTTACTATCTGTTGTGGTTGCAAGGTTGAACAATAATTAGTGAGGAATACAATGAAGACGCAAACAACAATGAGAATGCAATAATAAGTGTATTAAAGAAAAGGTATAGTTACAGTATGTACAAATGAAGGTGTCGAGTCAGAGAGTCTTGGTGGGAGGACATGTACGCTTTTGGGCGTCACTTCCGGTGGCATTTAGGTAACACACACTAAGGCCAACCTAGGCTTGCCATTTATAGTGTAACGTTATTCGTATATGCAAATGAGTGGTTGCCACCACAACACCCCCCTCCCAAGATTTGAAGTCACACAAATTTCAATATCTTTTTCTTTTTGGGTTTACCATCAATGGTTCATTAAATTTTCTTTTCCTACCTGATCTTCGGGGTTCAGGTGTATATTGAGGCGGTTCCAAATTAAAGGATTCGTATATGACATCTATGGTTTCCTCCTCTTCGACTGTTGTTGTATAATCATCATCTTGGATATGACGTTTTTTTTATCTGATTTAGGTGCCTTTTATGTATACTCTGTGGACCTTTAATCATATATGTACAATCACCAATGCGTTTATCCACTACTCCACATTCCCAGTAAGATGTGTTATTCTTGTAGCACTTAAAATATACTCGATCTCCCGAGTTATATTTCTTTCTTCTCGTGTGTGTAGTGTTTCGGATAATTGCCTGTCTTGGCAACAGTTTATCAAACGCTAATTTTACCTTTCTGGCAAACATTAGATCAGCTGGTGATATGTTTGATGGTGTACTAGGATGTGGTGTGATCCTATAAACTTGCAAGAATTGTTGCAAAGCTTTTTCTGTTGGTGTTCCAATGGATTTCTTTAACGCTCGTTTTAGCGTGTCCACGAACCTTTCCGCAAGGCCGTTCGAGCTTGGATGATACGGCGGAGTCGTGATGTGCTTCACTCGGAACGTGTCGCAAAATTCCTTAAACTCTGCGGATGTGAACTGCGTTCCGTTGTCAGTGACCAGTGTGTCTGGTACACCGAATCTTGTAAACAACTCGTGTAGGAACCCTATTGAGTTGTTCGTTGTTGGATTCCTGTAACGCATTACCTCAGGCCATTTTGTGTAACTATCCACTACAATTAAATAATAGTTTTCTCCTACTGGACCAGCGAAGTCCATGTGGATTCTCGACCATGGTTGGTCGGTTTTCGGCCAAAGTTTGTGTACTATAGGTGGGGATTTTGCTGCTAACTGGCATCCTTTACATTTATTTATTGTTGCTGCTATGTCAGTGTCCATGTTACGCCAGTACACGTAGCTTCTCATTAACGACTTCATTCGATTTATCCCCGGATGTCCCGTATGGAAATCTCTTAACATCCTATTCTGCAATGTTTTGGGTATTACCACTCTCTCACTGTACAGTAACCCATCGTTACATATGGAGAAAACTTCCTGCACCTTTGTGTCCGTTATAATTTTCTCTTTTACGTCCTTTATGTATTCGTCTTTCTCGGCTTCCCTTTTAATGTCCGACAAAGTTACGGGTAGTTCCTTAATGATGTTTGCTACCATATTTTTTACTTCAACATTTGTCCGAATTGCTGCAATGACTGATTCTTCCAGATTGTGTTTCTGTGGTATCAGTCTTGACAGTCCATACGCATGGCAAATCTTTTTTGATGCTAGATGTTGTAGCTGGAAATCGTAATTAAGTAAGATTGTACCCCAGCGCAGCAATCTATTTGCGGTGTATACCGGCAATCCTTTTTTTGATTCATAGATCGTGACTAACGGTTTATGGTCGGTTTCAAGTAAGAATTTTCTACCATATAAATATCGGTGAAATTTAGTCACGGAAAAAGATTATGCTCAATGCTTCTTTTTCGATTTGTGAATATGCCCTCTCGGCTGGTATCAGCGTTCTCGAAGCGTGCGCTATTGGTTTTCTAGACCCATCCGGCATAATATGTTGAATGCATGCTCCTAAGCCGTAGGAACTAGCGCCACTAGCGACGACTATTTTTAATTTTGTGTCAAAGTGCGTTAAGAATAATTCGGATGTTAGTGCGCTCTTTATTTTGTCAAAAGCGGTTTGACATTCTTGCGTCCAGTTCCAAGGTGTATCCTTTTTAAGCAGATTATTTAAGGGGGCTCGCAAGTTATGCATTCCTTCAATAAAAGATTGATAATAATTTGCGAGTCCTAATAAACTCTGCAATGTTGTTACGTTATCAGGTGCTGGCATATTTTTTATTGCCGCAGATCTGTCTGGGTCTGGACGTCGTCCATGTTTGTTTATTATGTGTCCAAGATACTTAATCTCGCTCATACAAAAGTCACATTTACTTACTTTTACTTTAAAGCCGAATTCTTGTATTCGAGTAAATACTTGTTTCAAATGTTCCTTATGTTCTTGTAGGGATTTGCTCCTGACAACAATGTCGTCCAGGTATGCACATGCGCACTCAATACCACTTAGCATGGTGTCCATCGCTTGCTGAAAAATGGCAGGCGCTACTTTGATGCCAAAGGGCAATCGGTTGTATTTGAATAATCCCTTATGCGTATTGATGCATAGTATTTTTGAGCAATTTTCCTCGACCGGTATTTGCAAATATGCATCGCTCAAGTCTATCTTGGAGAAGATATTACCACCATTTAACTTCGTGAATATTTCCTCTGGGCTTGGTAGAGGGTAATGGTGATCTTTTAATAGGGAGTTGACCCCGGTCGAAAAATCTGCGCACACTCTAACTTCGTCATTCTTTTTCTTTACGTATACGGTGGGGGCTGCCAACTCGCTGTGTTCTATTTTTGATAGAATTCCTGTCTGTTCCAATCTATCTAATTCTTTATTAATCTTTTCCAACCCAGCGAACGGAACGTTTCGCTTTTTTCTAAAAATTGGGCTGGCGTTTTCTTTAAGTTCAAACGAGGCCTTGAATTTATTACAGCGACCTAAGTTAGTCGTGTATGCTTCAGGAAATAATTCTTTTAAATCGTCTTTTATATTTACTGTTGTTGGAGAAGAACATTCTATTTTTTACAGAATGTATTGATTGGCTTATCCCATAGTCCAAATTTCTCAATGAAATCTATTCCAAACAGATTTTCACTATTTTTCAGTACGAATATTTTTAATTTCTTCGTAAATTCCTTTTAATTTTATCGGAAGGACAACTTCTCCTTCAAATTTTATACCACCACCAGTTACCGTCCGGGCTGATTTATTCGTTTTCATCATGGTTGGTTTTTTACCCAACTTTTTCCATGTATTCAGGTTTATAATAGAAATATCGGAGCCGGAGTCGAGTTGTAACTTTATTGGTGTTTTAAATATTTCCACTTTTACGTATTTTCGCCGATCTTTGTCTAATTTTGTATTTGATTTTGTTTGCTGTACTCTCTTTCTGGTGTAATCTTTATATCTGCAGCAATCGCTTTTGTGTCCCACCTTCTTACAAATGTAGCATTTTTTCTTTTTATAAGGACAATCTGATTCCCAATGCTTTTCTGCACATCTCTTACAGTTATATCTAGGAAGAGGCTTGTTATATTCTGTCCTATATTTATGGTTATTAGGATTGTAATATCCCGTTCCATTTCGATTGCTTTTCTTTGTAAAGTTCTTGGTTGGTGTGTATGGTTTTCTAACTTTTCTTACATATGCCACTCCGGATTCTTCTATATTTTTTTAATCCTTTTTTAGTGTAATGGCCCTTTCACAGTCCTCTGCTAGTTTCTGGAGGGTTAAATCTTGCTCAGATTCCAGCTTAGACAACACTAGTCTGCGTATTTCTGCATTTTTCGTGGAAACTAACCCTTGTGCGAAGATTAGACATTTAAAATCTTCTACCGTTAGTTCCGCAAGCTTAAAATTATCGCAGTTTTTATTGACAACTGATGCGTATGTCAAATAATCTTGGTTGTCCATCTTTCTTAGATTCATGCACAGCCATCTTTTATGAAAAAGAGATATATTTGGATTAAATAATTCTTTTAGTAATTTCACAGCTTCCATGAACTCTAATTCCGCAGTTTTTTTTAGGTAATATGTAATCTATGAATTTGCTGTGTTCTGATGTACCCAATTTCCTGAGTAAGAGGCTCACTTTCTGGCTATTTGGCCAATTTTTGCAGTCCAGTTGAAAGACATCCTCGTATCTTGTATAGTATGCTTCAAAAGTCTTTCTTTCCTCCGGCACATAATTAAATGTGTCCATACTATTAAAGATAGTTGTATGGGAGAAATTAACACTGTCGACATTTTCTCGATTACTCTTTAGTAGTTCCAGTGTTTTAGCAAAACGTTCATTTTGTCTTTCTTCGCGGTCAGCTTGTGCCTGTAAAAATTGCATGAACATTTTTGAGAAGTCTTCCATTTTTTTTTTTTTTTTTCGTGACGTTTTACTGTATTATCCGTTATCCAGTGACAACTTTTAAAAAAAAATCCTTTCCTTGAGCTTTAATTTCTAGCTATGGTATTTCCTTTTAGTACCGCCGCCAAACAAATTATTAATTAAAAGATTCCTTTAGTTGTTGTTTTGCTAACGGGGAGCAGTAATTAGAATCCACTGGTGAACTTTTTTTTTTTCGTAGGTTACTTCCTTGCTTTTCGTAATACGAGTCTGACCTGTCGTTTTGCGACAGAACAAAATCCGCTTTTCGTTTGCAAGTTGGTCCTTTAGTAATACAAAACAGATTTGTCGTTTAGCGACAAAACAAAAATTCACTTTTACATTCGTTTGCAAGTCGGATTCCCAGAAAACGGCATAAATTGTCGCTTTTGCCACGTTCGAGTTTTTTTTATTTTTTATTTTTTTTTTTACTTAAGTTGAAACTTTTCTTTTAGCGTAAAATCCGTTTGCTCGTCAACACTTTGCATTGTACTTTTCTTTTTTTTTAAATAGTTCTTCGTCAAACTGTTATATTTGACGCTTCATATCTCGTCGCCAACTGTTGTGGTTGCAAGGTTGAACAATAATTAGTGAGGAATACAATGAAGACGCAAACAACAATGAGAATGCAATAATAAGTGTATTAAAGAAAAGGTATAGTTACAGTATGTACAAATGAAGGTGTCGAGTCAGAGAGTCTTGGTGGGAGGACATGTACGCTCTTCGGCGTCACTTCCGGTGGCATTTAGGTAACACACACTAAGGCCAACCTAGGCTTGCCATTTATAGTGTAACGTTATTCGTATATGCAAATGAGTGGTTGCCACCACAACACTATCAAAAACAATTTTTTAAAACTATGAAGCAAACATTTACACTATCAAAAACAATTGTTTATAACTATGAAGCAAACATTTACACTATCCAAAACAATTCTTTAAAACTATGAAGCAAACATTTTTACTATCAAAAACAATTCTTTAAAACTATGAAGCAAACATTTACACTATCTAAAACAATTCTTTAAAACTATGAAGCAAACATTTACACTATCAAAAACAATTCTTTAAAACTATGAAGCAAACATTTATACTATCTAAAACAATCTAGCATGAAAGAATTTTCAAAATTGGACTCAAATAGTATCTCAGCTAGAAAAATGAAACTCTGCTTTCGATAGGCAATTTTCATTTGTTATTACTGCATCGTTTTATTGACAATATAATAACATTCTTAGCTACAATTTATTTCAAATATTACTTAGACTCGTTCAGACGAATTGTAATATGAAATATTTTTAAATAATCACCTGAAAATAAGAATCAGAAGGAGGTTACTAATTTAAGTTAAACAATATAATAGAGTTGTCTTCTTTAAGTTTCAAATGTAGTAACAAATAAAAATTAAAATCTAAAATGACTTCACTGCATCCCGGGCAACGTCAGGTAGGGACAGCGAGTAATTACGAGACAAATACGTATTTTTGCTTTCGTATGTATACAAAAATTGAAAGTTAAGAACAAAACCAACAAGCGGGAATAGATCCCTTCTTAAGATACGTCCATTTAATCTGCGCGTTTAATGATGAAATACATATTCCGAACTAAAGTGTGACAGACCGACATGAATACTATTTCAAACTTAAGCGTGACAGGCAGACCAACAAAAAAAAGTCAATTATAGAAAATCAAAAGAACGGAAGAAACTTTTAAAAAAAATTTCCGTTGAATAAAAAAAATACAAATTCTGTTTTTTTGTTTCTGAATTTTTTTCGATGAAGATTGACAATTTGTATTATTTTAATTATTTGGATTACTATTCTCATCTTAGTCGTTACTTTTCACAGCGTTTCGACCGATGTAACCTCCGACTTTCTTCATGTGAATCTTCTCGAACTTGTCGGATTCGGGAACCTATACGTAATTTGGAAGTAAACTCTTCACAGGGAAGATTGTTCTCGTTCCGTCCGCCAGGACCGGGTAGAAGTATTCAATTAATTAATTATCTGATTATTAGTTATTATCGCCAGATTGAACCTTCAACTTCAAGAAGGCTGTCACTTAGAACTGATAGTTAATCAACGCTTTTATCCGTTGCGCTACATGTACATTCTAACAGTTTGTTACTGTGATAATTGCCAGAACAGCAACCGATACGTTTCTATATTTTAATCGAGACCTGGATGACTTTCAAATTTATTGATAGTTGGTAATTTTTTTAGGAAAATCCGTAGATTAGTAATTTTCGACTGCGGTTGATAAACCTAAAATCATACAGTTATAATCAGCGCTACTTAAATGCATGAAGTAGGTGATTGCCTATGGCGCCAATATCTAAGAGCGTCACAGATTAAGGACAAACATTGATGAAATTAAAAATGAATGGAAAACTTTTGTGAAGAATATGGTTGACGATCTAGGCAGTTGTTAGGAAGATGGTGGTTAGGGAGGACGTGGAGAATGTAGGTAGATGGTAGATTAGTATGTGCTTCCTTTCCACGGTGGAAAGTTGTGACATAAAGTCGGAAGATGGAGTGATTAAAGCCAGCGCACAAGAGGCATGTGCGTTTCTGACCCACCAACAAATGCCTGTACAGCTCCGTCGGCATTCCCCGGTAGGGGCGCCACAGGCAGTTAGCAATAAACTAACCCTTTTTAAAAGATAAAAAGGTAAATCTGGAAGAGGATAGGTTTTCGTAGAACTCTACAGAACCATGCCTCAGCCCGATAAAAGCAAGGTCGCTGATAAAAAAAAGGGCACAGACTCTGTCAGACTGATTGGCGAGGACGTATCCTCAACTGGTATGAACAACACCAACCCAAGTTGACCCCCTCACACATCTAAGGGGGGGGAGGCAAAATCCTCTTGGTAGTAATAAAAATAATTTGTTATTTTAATGAATGAAGTAATAAATTAAAAACTTGAAAATTTATCATCCATGGATTCTGGGTAGTTGACAAGTATGGTCGTATGTGGTATTAAGGGTACTATACATATCGAAAGGGGGTAAATCCTTCGAGCATTGCATAGGGGAGCAATTCATCCTGTATTAGCCCTGCATACATATAATATAAACAGACAGACGTAGAAAAGGGTCAGAAAGACAGAGATAAATAAACAAAACAATCAAACAAATGTCGGGGAAAACATGGCCCCCTTTAACAAAGGTAAGATGAAAAAAAAATGCATAGGAAGTTGTTAAAAATGGGGCTAAAAAGTAACCCGACTCCCCCACAATAATCGGTGTCGTTTTTGGTTCCTTTAGTACGAACACTTGAACCTGGGCACATCTGGCCGACACTTGAGATGCACGCTATTATTTGGGTCAGAAAAAGGAAAGATGAAAAGAAAAAAGAAGCCCAAATGCACCGACTTGCAAACACCAGAAAAAACCGGTTCGAAATAATGCACCTTACGCCACCTGGAAACACTCGCCACACCCACTGAACTCGGATATCGATGCGCGTACTTTACGCCGCTTATAAAACATCAAATTTGGAGCACGTATGTAATATATATATATATAAGCAGTACGACTAGCTTCATTGCGAGTCCAACACGATTTGTTGATGTTGTTGATCACTCTTCGCCGCTTGCTGTGAATACTCGCCGACTCGGTATTTACAAAGTTAAATTCCTCCTAAATTCCACGCTAATTTCTGGTGGCCAACTGGTAACTCTCTTGACTGCGAATCAGTGGCGATTTGTGTACGGAGTTCGCGCCTGTCGCCTGTCGGAAATTAGCTTCCTGCACTTAAGATTGCGTAAGCATGAAACATCGATGCATGTAGGTAATAAATGATTAATATTTATTCATAAAGTATTATATATATATATATATATATATGTATGAGAAAGGAAGGATGATAGTAATCCGACGTAATGAAAAAGAAAAAAAAACAAGAGATATCTTTTATATATTCATCAACGTTTCGTTTTTATTGTAAGACTTCCTCAGGATGATAATTTGAGGAAAAATGTTATGCAAGTCATGCTACTACTTTCCTTCATGTCAACCCAAAATTTCGATGTACTTGCATGACATTTTTCTTCAAATTATCATCCTGAGGAAGTCTTACAATAAAAACGCAACGTTGATGAATATATAAAAAATATCTCTTGTTTTTTTCCTTTTTCATTTCCCATATATATATATATATATATATATATATATATATATATATATATATATATAGAGAGAGAGAGAGAGAGAGAGAGAGAGAGAGCGAGAGGGAGAGAGAGAGAGAGAAGGTGTATAAAAAGAATACTCGTCCCAAGACGGGTAGAATTAATTCCCCGAACAGAACAGTTTTGCACCACTTTTATGTTTTGCACCACTTTTATGTTTTGCACCACTTTTATGATATAAGTACACTAAACCTTATTTCTAGAATTCTTTTTTTTCTAATTTATCAAAATCTATTACATGATTCTAATTCTAGAAAATGTCTAATATTTTAAAAAATTGACATTCGGGGATTTTACTTCATTGGTATCGAATTACTATGGAGCAAATCCAATGAAACTTTGGTATATATCTGAATTTTAAAATAAGAGGTTTACCTATATTACACTCCCCCCCCCTGAACCCCTTTAAAATACTCCAATGAAACTGAAATTTAGGGAACATTTATTAATTATGCCTAATATCTATTGTTAAAATATCACAAAAACGGATGGATCTGAATTTTCAAGAAGGGCTTCCATCCTTTTTTTTTTAATCCCTTTTGCAAAAAAACTTAATTCAACTGAATATAGTTCAATTTTTGGACACTTACGCTTAGCAGCTGTGCTCCAAAATTCATAATCATCGGTTAATTAGTTTCAGAATTAACCCTGTATATATATATATATATATATATATATATATATATATATATATATATATATATATATATATATACATATAAAATGAATAATATATATATATATATATATATATATATATATATATATATATATATATATATATATATATATATATATATATATATGAAGGTTTATAACTAAAAGATAACTTTTAGAGAATGAGACCTATTGTGAGATGAGGAAAGCTCAATATACTGGATAGAGCAAAAATAAGGTGAGTCAATGAAAAATAGTTAGACCTGTAAATGGAAACAGATCAATATCTTCAGTTGTTCAGAACAAGGAGCATTTAGTAAATAAAAATATTTATTCTTCTTCTCTTTCAATTGCATTCCTTAAGCACGGCTTTTCAAAGATTAAAATCTTATCATCAGAGGAAGTAGAGATTGATAAGTTGACAGATAAGAACAGTCAATATTCAAAATTTGGAAAACGTTTTTTTTTTAAAAGTTTTTTTTAAAAAGATTTTAAAGTTCAAATGGGTGTGTTTCAATGTAAATGAAAGTCACCAAATACGGAGATCCAAGTTGTATGGGGTTCAAATGTAATTGGTAAATCCAGAAGAATCTGCATGGAAATCCAACGGCGAAGATTCCACCCAAGTCCTTAGTCCTTAGAGGGGGGATCAGACAAAATTAGCCATATTAAGAAAACGCATTTTTTCCTGTTTTCAAGTAAACAGATCCAAAGGCAAAACGTTCTGAAAAACTGAAGATATTGATCTGTTTCCATTTACAGGTCTGACTATTTTTCATTGACTCACCTTATATATATATATTTATATATATATATATATATATATATATATATATATATATTATTCATTTTATACGTACATAAACATAATCCATGGACACGTGTTTCTTGCTCTCAGCCGTAATCAGCATGGCTAACTTGGAAAAATATCGAACTTTCCATATCAATGTCGATAGTCTAGAGATTTACCTCCGGACCATGCCGCCTTGCTCAGAAATATGTGCGATTTTTATCACCTAAATATTTTTAATGTATTTATGTAATTGTTATATTGATATGGAAGGTTCGATGCTTGTCACAATTAGCCACGCTAATGACGGCTGAAAGCCAGTAACACGTGTCCGTGGATTACTTTTATGTACGTATAAATAACTATTATATACTCTCACTCTCCATCACTTAATATTTTTTCAAATTTTGCATTTTGGCTTTTCCACTGATAACATATCCATCTATGTAATTCCTCTGATGATACGATTTTAATCTTTGAAAAGCCTTAGCTTAAAGAAAAGAAAAATAAACATGTTTTTACCGAGTACACCTTGCATTGAACAATCGAAGTTGAAATAGATTTGTCATTTGTACATATTTATCACTCTTCTTTCATATATATATATATATATATATATATATATATATATATCAACGAAAATACGTCCTGTAAAGTTAGGACGACTGAAAATGACATATTTATCGTTTAGAAAGTGGGAAATAGAAAAGCTACAAAACTGAACGCTACCATAAACTATAAAAGCAATTACACACACACACACACACACACACACACAGATATATATATATATATATATATATATTGGTGATATTAACCACATGAAGTTGTTACTTCGTAGATATAAGCAAAATGCCGCCCGGTCTTGTTGACGCTTTTTGAGAAGTGAAGTCAGATGTGAGGCACGTGTTGGGCGCTAATTTGAATATAAGGGGTGGCATCTCTGTTTTAAAAAAAATATTTGTAAAAGTTATTTCGAGAATTTAGAAACCACAAAATGTTATTTTTTTTTCTTATATATTTAATAATTAATAGAATCATTTTTAAAAAATATATATCTCTGAGACTTTCGTTGTTAAAACACCTTTTACGAATGGAACATTTTTTTCCATTTTATATCCACGAGGTAATATAAGTAAAAAATAACATTGCGTTGTTTCTAAATTCTCCAAAAAACCATGAAAAATGTTTTTAAAAAATGTGCAACCCCTTACATCTCTCTCTCTTTCTCTCTCTGTATATATATATATATATATATATATATATATATATATATATATATATATAATCTAGCTTGATGATTCCCGACGGGAATGAAACGCGGATACTGTGTAGCTTAATATAAATATACTTTCATAGTTTACTATATATATATATATATATATATATATATATATATATATGTATTATGTGTTTCAGTTTTTGCTTCAGCACTACAATTTAGACTCAGATAGCATCGCATTTGACACACCTATATTTGATTCTTCCTGACTCTTTTGTCTTTTTTCCCTCAAGCATGTGTTTTTTACAATACCCTTTTTTTTACAATACCAATTTTTTTACCATACAAAGTTTTTTACAATTCTAATATTTTACAATACTAATTTATTTTTCAATACCAATTTGTTTAGTTCGTTTAAAAAAATATTCCGGTTTGCAAGATTGTTACGATGGCGACAGTAATCTAGAAAAAATAATCAATAATATGAGGGAAATAAATCTTCGCAGCTAAAAATATGGCTTATCTAACTTAGATTGTTTGATTTATTATTCAGCATTTTCCATCCCCTTTTCTCTTCCTGCTTTTCTATATTTTCGATATATTAATAACATTTTCTGACCACATCGCGTGTTTCTCTGTATGTGTGTGTTTCTCGCCTATACTTGACCATCATATTATTATTAGTTTAAAATTTTTTTTTTTTTTGGTTTCTTGCCTATTTTTTACTTGGACTTTTATTCTCAATTCATTTTAAAATGTCTAACCAATGAATCCCAGGCAACGCCGAGTAAGTACAGCTAGTATTGTTTCCTTCAGGCTTTTTTTCCTATAAATTTGAATCACACTATCACTCTCGCTTTCATCTCTCTCTGTTTATTCACAAAAAGATCAACCATTAACATTGTCTTCTCCGTACGACAGCTCCAGAAAAACGCACTGAACAGATGCAACAGCTGTACATTGTCTTCATCGACCTAACAAGATCTTTGACCTTGTCAATAGGAAGAGGGTTAAACTCAGCCGCAGAAGATCGGATCCCCCATGCTCCTAAGGGTGATCGCGTCTTTTTTATGAAGAAATACATGGCACCATACATTCTGCTGGCTCTTCTTTGGATCCTTTCCCAATAAAGAGCGGGTTGAGACATAAGTTTGTTCTCATTCAGACACTCTTTGACATCTTTTTCTCTGCTGTTGTCCTACGCCTTCAGCCAGAGGATGGAGTTCACCTTCACACCAGAAGCTACGGCAATCTTTTCAACTTTGCCCGCCTCGGAGCTAAGATAAACTGCAGAAGGTACTCATACGCGAGATGCTCTTCGCTAGAAAATGCAGTACTGACGGCACACTCTGAAGAACCATTGCAGCGACTCATCGGATGCAGAGAGTTTGCCATGACCATCAGCTTAAAAAAGACAAAACATCCTCGGCAAAGATATAAGCAGTACCCCAAACATAATAATCGGCGACTACACTCTCGGGGTTGTTGAGGACTTCACATTCAGCGGCTCTACCACTTCCAGCAACCTCTTCCTTGAAGCTACACACTACAAACGTATCGGCTAGGGGGCAACAGTTATGGTTCGCTTTTTACTACCCGGCCTTAACTTTAAGACATCTGGTGACGAAATCGTTAATGATATTCAAAAATATTTTAGTTGAAATACAACGAATAAAATGATTGAACACATACACTTAGAGGTTTTCCATGAAAGTATTTTTAAATATCGAATAAACTTGACCAGAACAGTCTCGTTTGAAAGTTGTATTTATAGAAAGAATAAAAAAATTGACCCCTCTAACTGCTAATTTCGAATGAGAGACACACCCGAAGAATAAACTCTCGAATTGCGTTATGGCGTGACGATAGATAGGGAACAAAAATCACGGTGTTTGTGTTTAGGGTTCTGTTTTTAAGTTACAATTTTAGAAAAATTACTAATTTGCGTACGAAGAGAAACCAAAATGCATTATAGTGGAATTTAATTTCGTAATAAAATTAATGTGTGTGACATGATTTTTATCTATGATATAAAAATATTCCTAAATAGAGCTATTTGCTATAAAAAAATAAAACAATCATTGAATTAGAAAACAATTAGAAGGAATAGTTTATTAATGAGATGCCCTTTTGCCAAGCAATATGCAAATTAGTTTATCTTATGACGGCGATTGCATACATATGATATTAGAAAACTATTGTTCTATTTTGAATATGAATTTAGCATTTTAATCTCACTGTCAGTGCGATAAATGTCATTAAACTACGTAGAATGAAAGGAAAGACGAAACGGCCAACTGATCTACCTGTGTAATAGTGCGATATTCTTGCGCCCCCCCCCCAAATGCAGGTGTAATTTTTTTCATGATTTTTATTAGGCGAATCATGTCAAAAGAAAACTGATAATTCTACGTCAGTCTGTGATGCAAATGACACCATAAATTATATACAGGAAATAAATATACTATGCACGCAATAAAAAAAAACACACACATACAAAATAACCAAAATCAAATAAAATAATTTAAGAAAACGGTAACTTTAAAATTATGCATCAAACACAAATGAAAGAAATAATTCTATGTTAATATGATTAATAGATTAATACAGAGAGATAGTACCTTTCCAAGATGGCCTTTCGTGGCGTCCTCGAATTGTCCTCATAAACCCAGCACTATGTGATTTGTCTCAAAGCATTTTTGTTCTGTTACAGCCTGTAGTTGTCCTCTCTATAGTGAATAACCGTCCGTGTATGGCTAATCGTGTTAATATTCATAGGCATAGTCAGAACACGGCTGATCTAGAGGAGCCTAACATCAATATAAAAACAAAAAAACATCTCACTATTCTTTATGTGTAGTTGTAGTTCCTGTAGCGATCATCGAAACACGGATGCTTCAGCGGAAAGAATGTGGCAGCTTCTGAGAGGAATCATCCTGCATGACAACCGGGAAGTGCATTACTCCAGTCATCGGAGAACCGTAATGCATCTATGGTAGTGGTGCACAGTGATGTCATCAGCCATCGAAAGATTCAGATGACAGTTCTTGGAAATAATGAGTTGGAAGAATTCGAGAATTCTCGACCGGATTGATTTATTTTTATACGATTGTCTCCAGTTTGTTGCTGGCAAACTGGATATATAGCACACTGTTCATATGTATCGCCTCCCCACAAGGGCTGAATGTGACTTAATGTTGGTTTAGAGGGAGACGAAATTATGAAATATAAAAGTGATCAATGGAGAATGTCTCTTGGAAAGGAAAGAGGTTTATATTTGCTTTCACTCCTTTATTTTAATACTGGGAATTTTTAAGAAAGAGAGAGAGAGAGAGAGAGAGAGAGAGAGAGAGAGAGAGGTGAAAGAAAGAAAGAGGGGGAGAGAGATGGAAAAAAGATAAAGTAAAAAATACTTGGTATAGACACGGACGAGGGAAAGAGAAGACATAGAAGAAAAAGAAAGAAAGAGAGAGAGAGAGAGGGGGGGATAAAGACAAAATCTAAATGGGATAGATACGGACAAGAGAAAGAGAAGATATCTTGGATATATATATATATATATATATATATATATATATATATATATATATATATATATATATAGGAAGAGAGAGAGAGGGGGAGGGAGAGAGAGAGGGATGGGTAAGGAGAGAGCGGGAAGACATGATAGAGAAGGAAAGGAGTAGAAAATGAGAGAGTGATGGATAATAGCGAGAAGAGAAACAGTAAGACATAAGAGAGGAGAGTTGTCAGAGAGAGAGAGAGAGAGAGAGAGAGAGAGAGTGAGAGAGAGAGAGAGA
Source organism: Sepiola atlantica (assembly GCA_963556195.1). Classification (NCBI taxonomy): domain Eukaryota; kingdom Metazoa; phylum Mollusca; class Cephalopoda; order Sepiida; family Sepiolidae; genus Sepiola; species Sepiola atlantica. Next base: position 11,289,443 of record OY744523.1, read on the forward strand.
GAGACAGATAGACAGCCAGACAGAGACAGAGTGAAAGAAACAGAGGAGCGATGGAGAAATGCGAGAGTGAGTGAGGTGTTAGAAAGATGCGAGAGAATGATAAATATATATATAGAGAGAGAGAGAGATAAGATATAGAGATAGATAGATAGAGAGAGAGAGAGAGAGAGAGGGGGAGAGAGAAAGAGAGAAAGAGAGTATTATGTGTAGGTGGGAGGGGGAATAAGGAATAAGTCTGATGGCATTTGAAGCCGTGACCCCCACGACGAATATATCAAGTGATAAGGCGAAAAGTTCAAAAGACTCTCAACAAAGGGAGACAAGAAAATGTCGACATCAGAAGATGAAAAAACATCCGAATTTTTTCCAAGTTTTCTTATGTGTTTTTATTTTGCTTTCCGATATGTGACCGGAAATGAGGTGGCATTTTTTAAGGAGATGAATCCATTCCGTCTCGACTTAATAAAGTTGACTATATCTGTATGTGCGCGTGTCTGAAACCTATGGATACCAAAACCACTGAACTGTAAGAAAACTCCTTTCAATGTTGTTGTTGTTGTTGTTGTTGTTGATCGAGTCGGAGTTTTTCCAAACAGCTCACGAATCCCGTGCCTTATGATTGTCTGGTCTGCATGAAGTCCTCCTGATTGGTCGCAGTTATTCGTTAACTTTTAGAATTGCGGGTTTTTACCCCCGATACTGAGAACAGCAAGGTTTAGCGGTTGCATACGAAGTCGCGGAAGGTTTAGCTCAGAACGCATAAAAGAATGACACAGAAGCAACGTTGCCACTCTCACTCCATTGATTTGTTGTTCTGCGCCTGAAACATTTGCTTCCCACACGTAGAGGAAGAGACGACCAGAGAACGACGGATCCTGATGCTGATTCTCCCGGATTTTCAGAAGAGCCATGTTAGTCGGGTGGCTTAGATACTATCCCGTTGTCACCGTCCCTGCCACGGTGAGGAAGGGTAGGACTTTAGGGGATGATTATGGGTCAATGTCAACGTCATAACGTGGTAAGAAAACTTTAGAGATTATCTGGCATTTTTTTTATCAAATTAACGAAGTTGATTATGTCGTTTAGCCTGCCTGTCTGTTTGTCTGCCCGTCTGTTTGTCTGTGTGTCTCTCTGTCGTGTATGGGAGCATAGGAACTCAAATCACCAGATAAGAAAGTTACAATTTAGTAACCCATAACTTCAGTCATGTAATCTCTATTTTCACATACTTCTTTTTCAATAACAACATGGTTTGGATAAAGTAAAAAGTAAATAAATTCGTATGAATCAGAATGGTACAACTTGGTTGACCGGCTTGATTCTATTGTCGGCATTCTTGCAGGAGGGACCACATAATGGTTGCTAACATCCCTAAGTGAAAGTTGTTTTATGGAATCGACTGGATTCGAACTTGGCACACCCAGGTCGTCAGTCCACGTCGTTAACCACTTTACCACTGTCACTATGGTTTGGATGATTTTAAAAAAAATATTTTGGTATCCTGACTTTTGCATTTTTTGTCACGGGACGGGTATTCAAGCCATATATGGGGTAAGGTACACGATAATTCATGAAAAATGAAGTGTCGTGATGGACAAAATGTGTGAAAAGGTGACAGACGGAAAACAAGTCAAAATGCAGGAGAAAAACAACAACAAGAGATTTTTTTGACCGGTTTCGTTCGTGGAGAACGTCTTCAGAAAATGAAGAATACAGAAAATAATTTTATTTTATATTGAAGGCACACACATGGGATGAGGGGGAAAATGATCTGCTTGGATCATGTGAGAAGACATTAAGTGATGTTGGGACATGATAAGTAGGTGATACATTCTTCTAAGGCGGTAGGGGGGGAGGAAGGCGACAGAGAACCTATACCCATAAATCCAAAAGCATAAAAAACATATAATTAAATACCCCACCCCCATAATATTAAATTACATTGGAATATCCCCCAAATAATCAATCTAGATAGCCTTCGTAAGCACGGAACTTCTCATCGAAGGAACTTTTAGAAAAAACCCAATGTCTATATGTAGACGGTGAATGTTTTTCCCCTGTTGTTTTATTTCTTTCCTTCCTATTTTTCTTCGATTTCTGAGGCGCTGAAGATTTTGCTAATATACAAAGACGGATTCTACCCCAGAGACGGTTAACCGGAACGCTGAAACTCCGGTTCGCCTAACAGAAACTGTAAAGTATAGTTTTTGAATAAAATAATTTTTATTATCTCTTGTAGAACATACGATTGAGCACTTCATTGGTTTCTTTTCAACAAATTTTGATACACTATATATATATATATATATATAAATTAACGAAGTTGATTATGTCGTTTAGCCTGCCTGTCTGTTTGTCTGCCCGTCTGTTTGTCTGTATATATATATATATATATATATATATATATATATATATATATATATATATATATATATATATATATATATATTAAGTAAAAATGTATATTCATTTCTTATTTGTTGACGTATTGCAATACAAAATATCTTAAAGCAACAGCATTTTCGGCTTCTTCCCGCGACCTTTTTCAGTCTATATATAACACCGAGCAACGCCGGCTAGGTAAGCATTGTTCATCTAGAAATATTCAAAGAAATTTAGAACTTAAAGTACAAATGCCTTTAGCAAAATGACTGAATTCAGTATAATTAACCCCCAAATGGACGTAATTTATGTTTCTAAGTTTAATTAAAAAATAGTTTTGTTTGCATATATATAGATAAAAAGACTTTTTGAAAATTATTGTACGGAATTTGAAAAGAATCGCCTTTATTTCGATTGGTTTAAAAGAGTCATGGCCGCCGACGCGTATTAGTTTATTCCCTAAGGTATGAACTACAAGGAACAAGATTCATTCATTCTTTTTTCATCTTTCTCTCTTTCTTTCTCTCTTGCTCTCTCTCTCTCTCTCTCTCTCTCTCTCTCTCTCTCTCTCCTTCTCGTATTACGCTGTTTGTTTGCGTTTCCGGTTGACCTTTTACCGCTCAGCGTGAAATCCGTCCGCGGAGAGAAAAGTGTTCGGTTTAATCATCAGCTGAAATTAGTTCGGCGCGAAATGAATGAGCGACGGGTCTTATTATGGTTGGGAGTCGTGTGGAAGAATCGGGCCAAACCTACTGGAAACCACACATTTGGTAGGAGAGAGGAAAAAGTGGTGATGGCGGTGGAGAGTGGAGAAGGAGAACATTCTGAAGAAAGAAGAACAAGAAGAAGAAAAAGAAGAAGAAAAAGAAGAAGAAATAGATAAATGCAATTACGAAAGAGATAAATATTGAAAGAATAGTGTGTAATTTTTTTTTTTAAATTGAGGAAGCAGGAAAATGAAAAGCGAAGGAAATAAAGAAGTGAATCAGGGAAGGGAAAGTCAAGACAGAAGAAGAAGAAGAAGACAAAGAAGAAGAAGAAGAAGAAGAAGACAAAGAAGAAGAAGAAGAAGAAGAAGAAGAAGAAGAAAAAGAAGTAGAAGAAGTAGAAGAAGAAGACAAAGAAGAAGAAGAAGAAAAAGAAGAAGTAGAAGAAGAAGAAGAAGAAAAAGAAGAAGTAGAAGAAGAAGAAAAAGAAGAAGTAGAAGAAGTAGAAGAAGAAGACAAAGAAGAAGAAGAAGAAGAAGAAGAAGAAAAAGAAGAAGTAGAAGAAGAAGAAGAAGAAGAAGAAGAAAAAGAAGTAGAAGTAGAAGTAGAAGAAGAAGACAAAGAAGAAGAAGAAGAAGAAGAAGAAGAAAAAGAAGAAGTAGAAGAAGAAGAAGAAGAAAAAGAAGAAGTAGAAGAAGTAGAAGAAGAAGACAAAGAAGAAGAAGAAGAAAAAGAAAAAGAAGAAGTAGAAGAAGAAGAAGAAGAAGAAAAAGAAAAAGAAGAAGTAGAAGTAGAAGAAGAATACAAAGAAGAAGAAGAAGAAGAAGAAGAAAAAGAAGAAGTAGAAGAAGAAGACAAAGAAGAAGAAGAAGGAAAAGAAGAAGTAGAAGAAAGAAGTAAAACGGAGTAGCCAGTAATTAGAAACCTTATTTAGAAATAAGGAAAAAAACATAAAACATAATAGAAAAAATGGATGATAATATATATATATATATATATATATATATATATATATATATATATATATATATAGAAGTAATCGTCTATTCCGGGGTTCTCAACTTCTCTATAATTTTATATCAAGTAAGAAGTTTAAGAACATCTATTAAGAATTTTTCATCGATTTATTATTACAAATATTATTCAGGTTTATGATGATGATCGATATCGGCTAGGAAATAACTGGAACGCTAGAGAAAAAAAGAAGAAACAACAAACACAAATGTCTAGTGTGAGATGGGATAAAATATTGGATCTGAAAGCGGAAGCTTCTCCGCAATGCCATTTATCGAGCGAAAACATTTCGTCGTTTTAACTTACTTAAATGAATTCGGCGTAGTGATTTTTTAACCTCTCCCTATGGATCTAAAATAGTTCGATTGTCTAAAGTAAACAAAGAAACATAGAGAAAGAATAAAAAATTCTTATCAAAGTTATACATTTATTAGTTAACATTAATCACATATTTTTTATCCTTTTTTTTAATAAAAAAACAAATATGTTCTCTTAAAAATAAACAATACGTCAAATATGTACACATCATTATAGATGAAAATATAAATAAATATGTGTGTACATACCCATATATATATATATATATATATATATATATATATATGGGTATGTACACGCATATTCAGTTATATATATATATATATATATATATATATATAATTAACTTGTTACAAATATCCAGGGGGTATGAATCCGAAGGAAGTTGAAACCGGGTTTATGAGAGTGCTCAATGAAAATTCAGAGCAAAAAATATATATTTTTTTGATTTTATTCCATTAGTTGCGACAAAACAAGTTTTGTTTCATTGGTGCGAATAGCGACCAACTCATCGGGCTGGCGATGGAATTCAAATGGCATAAGTTTTAACTTCACTTTAACGGGAGATTGAAAATTGAAAATACATTGGAGGGGGAGGGGGACAGAGTTGGGGCTTTGTCTATAACGGTGACATGGGACATGAGAGGGGAGGAGGGAGGACCCCAACAAGTCGTCTTTCAAATTATTACGTGGGAGGTTTTTCACGTGTTAGTGCTGTGATGATCTCAATTTCGGCCGGGGTGGGAGGAAGGGAGATGGGGCGACGGCCAGAGTGAGTTAAATTTTAAATGAGAATAAAATTATGATTATAACCGTCATTCCTATTTTATTTTAATTCTAATAAGTAATTATCATGTGGATAAAAATGTTTGATAATTTTAATTTAGGGTATTAATTGCTACTTCTGCATTTTATTTATTTTATTTTAATGTTTTGTTTATTATTTGTAGTGAATTTTGTTGTGATTATATTTTTTTAAATTGTGATTATATTATACCGAGATCAATACTAGTGGAATCATTTTATAAGAGAAGTTTTCTGGTGTTACTAGTTTTAGCATTAACAAAACCGATTATTATTATATATATATATATATATATATAATTTGTATGTGTTAATTTTTTACGTACATAAAAGTAATCTATGGACACGTGTTTCTGGCTCACAGCCGTCATCAGCATGGCTAACTTACACAGAGATCGAACCCTCGATGTTGATGTCTGAAATATATATATATATATATTTCAGTGCAATTCCATATATACCATGTGATCATTGTTTACAAAAACTCGACTGTTCGAATACAATAGTGTTTAATAAAGATCAAAAAGTAATTAGAATAAGTCACCAAATTTGAGGACATTTAATAACACCAAATTATCTCTCTACCTCTCACTTTACTATGCAATCTAAGAGTTGATCTTTGTTTCCCTGGCATTTGAGTGCATTTATTTCTTATTAACTGTCGGACTACGATACAACATATTGATGATGTACGAATTTTGTAATGACCTATGCGGTATTAAAAAAAATAAGACGGAAGACACAATGAAAGTTTATCAAGTTTTTTAAAAATGGAGGACATTAAAAAGTTTATGTTGGAATTTTTAAACAATCAGCAAAACAGCGTAGTCGGGACATGCAAAGGCTCTAAAACCAACATGGAAAGATCTTTGACCGACAGGAGAAATATTTTCAAACTCTTAGAAAAATTCTGAAGAGAAATTTACCAAGGCAACTTTAATCTATATATATCAGTATTTCAATCAACTCTTTTAGAGAATTTTTAAAATAGAAATCCCTTTAGACAAAGCATGAAGCCAACAAATCGCTTTAGACAAAGCATGAAGCCAACAAATCCCTTTAGATAAAGCATGAACCCAACAAATCCCTTTAGACAAAGCATGAAGCCAACAAATCGCTTTAGACAAAGCATGAAGCCAACAAATCCCTTTAGACAAAGCATGAAGCCAACAAATCCCTTTAGACAAAGCATGAAGCCAACAAATCCCTTTAGACAAAGCATGAAGCCAACAAATCCCTTTAGACAAAGCATGAAGCCAACAAATCCCTTTAGACAAAGCATGAAGCCAACAAATCGCTTTAGACAAAGCATGAAGCCAACAAATCGCTTTAGACAAAGCATGAAGCCAACAAATCGCTTTAGACAAAGCATGAAGCCAACAAATCTCTTTAGACAAAGCATGAAGCCAACAAATCCCTTTAGACAAAGCATGAAGCCAACAAATCGCTTTAGACAAAGCATGAAGCCAACAAATCGCTTTAGACAAAGCATGAAGGAACCAACAAGCAGCATATTTTTTTAAATACAAGGAATTCTTTAAAAATATTGTTTTCAGAGGAGCGAAAATTTCAATTGTTGCTTGGAAAATACTAAGATACTTAAAATACTGCCAAAATCTAGGAGATGTTTAATTCTAGGAAACCATTTTACTATTAACGAATATTTTGGTTAGTCGAACCGGAAATGATTTAAAAGATTATACTAGCGTGACAAATAAAGAATTGTGAAAAATTCGAACTCAGCGAACTTACTTCTGATATGTTCAATGTTTAATATTTGTGAAAGGTCTCACATCTCTAAGAGACACTGAAATAAGATGTCGTCCACTATCGAAATTAGAACAAGATTATGAATTAACAAAATATAACGGAATAATGTCAACGTATAATAAATCCACGCCATGACACTGCAAAAGTTGAGGAAAAAGCTATGTCAAACATACACTCAGTCGAAAGAAAGCAACAAGATAAAGATAGATTTTCTTTCAAAATAATTCTTATGTAAGCGATCAAATACATCTATATAAAATGGTCCATTTTAAACTAAGGAATAGCATAATTGTGCTCAGAATCTAAAAAGTAAAATAATACAAACTTAGAAATGTTACCAACTGAATTTATACAATCAAGTTTCGATTGGTATTTGATAAACTGATACCAAATAGGAAAGAAATCTAGTTCAAAGATAATAAAAATGGAAAGGTTAGCTGAAAAGAAGTAACACACTGGAAGATTTTTGTATATCTTCAAACGTCCGAAATTGATTATTGAATGACCAACTTAAATCAAATTATTGAATCAAATTATTGAATCAAATTATCGTAGAGAAGAGTAATTTATAATTTATTTCATGTACCGAAATCTCAAGTAACAGAAGAACAAAAACGCCCTAGCAAGCTGAATAATAAAGTATCTTCAACATTGAACATTATTAAAAAAAAATAAAAAAAGAATTTTAGGGGTTGCTAAGGACACCTGTAGGTTATTCTTCTTTGGCTAGAGAGACCTAGACTACTGGAGTAGATAGAGAATAAAGTTCACTTTGCTGGGACAGGATTCCACGTGGTTGAATATAAAGAAACACCGTCTTAGATTCGTAACCTCCCATGTATAGCAGAAACCACTACGGATTTTTGAGTAACAAGCTTTCTTATTGTATGTTCTTTTATGTTGTGTTTCAAGTCTACTTAACCTTTATCAATATTTAAATCGTATTTTCCCCTTATTCTGTGTGCCTCATAACATTGAGTTTAGTAGATATGTTTTTCATTACAAGGTGGTGAAAGTAATGAATATAAATACTAACAGTCGTGACCCCGACGTGATCGGACACCCCCACCTTCTGACTGAATTTAAATACTAACAGTATGGCGTCCGAAAGAAGTAAATTTTAAAAAAGGGAAACATTGTAGATTGATGACACCCCTCACGACAATAATGACCGAGTCAAAAAGGGATTATAAATAGTATAGAATTGTAATTGTTATTTGTCGTGTAACTTAAGAGCGAGAATAAAAATCGATATATCGTTCATTTCCTTTGTGTTCAAGTGTATTTATTCTATTAACTGTCGATATTACGATACAATAATGTGGTAGTTACTTTGCGGTGAAAGTAAAACCAATATTTTTTATTTATTTAATGTAACCTTCTATTTTATTTTTTACTATTTTATTTGTACTTTATTTCACTTATATCACGAGTATACTATAGAAATGTACTTATGCTATATACTATAAAGAATATATGGTATTATACTATAGAAAATAGTAAACTATATATATAGAAAACTATATATGGTATTATACTATAGAAAATAGTAAACTATATATATATTATTATTATTATTATTATTATTATTTGTACTCACTAGGAGTTCTCACACAGATCATCGTCAGTGATTGCTCACCAACAACAACCAGTGGTATTTCCTGGAGTCTGAATGACAACGAGCCTCCCCCAATTTCCAGTATTCTTAAAGTCTGTTCGATAATCACTGCAAATAACCTTGCGGTATCGCAACAGCCGCTGGTAAAGACCATTGCTCTTCTCTGGGATTTGGGTGGCAATCAGCCTCCCCAAGTTCCCAGCATTCTCCGTACTCTTCCAGTGGAGGTCTGGTTTGTACTATCCATCCTCGTTCTTCTCATTCTCCTCAGCCCTTTAAAAATATTATTATTATTATTATTATTATTATTATTATTATTATTATTATTATTATTATTATTATTATTATTATTATTGTAGTTGTTTTTTTTTTTAATACAATATTATAAGGAGATATAGCATATTATCTATCAATTTTCAGTATTTCCTTTAACAGAGATCAATACGTGAGTAGAGCTAGGTAGTAAGTTATAGAAATATATTTATGTAAATTAAGCTACACAGATGCGCCCGAGTTTCATCTCCGTCTAAGCCCGACGATTTTCTACGGAGATGAAACGCGGACGCCTCTATGTAGCTTAATTGCCATATATATATATATATATATATATATATATATATATATATATATATATATATATATATATATATATATATATATGATGGACTCTCCCGTCGATTTCGACGTATGAGTGCCCCACCAGGGGCTGCCCGCGCGTGAATTTGTAATTGCAAGGGTTGCGCAATCCCAACAACCGCTCTCCTGAGTCGGCATTGCTTCATTCCAATGGCAAGTAGTAATACAAGACGACTGGAAACAATGCCGAGATAAGCAGAGAGCACATACACCACCTGGTATTCCCAAATGGTCACTCATTTAGTACTGGCCAGGCTCGATATATATATATATATATATATATATATATATATATAGAGAGAGAGAGATAGTCTGTTTGTAAACAGAGGGAGTGTCTATTAGTATTAGACGTGATCGGTCTCTAAGACACATCCCCGATTTTACATGTTTTAATATATACATTTTTCTCTCTTTTCTCTTTAAAAAAAACTTTCGATACAACTCTTGTTGAGTGAGAGCGAAACCGGTCGGCTGGCGTTTTCTACTTTTAATCATGAATGATAAAACATGTCTTCCATTCATGCTTGCAATATATATATATATATATATATATATATATATATATATATATACACATATATATATATATATATATATATATATGAATTGCTTACCTGAAAACTTTAGTATCACGGTAGATCCGATCGTCAGTGATGTATTATTATCCTACGCGTTGGTATACATTTGAATACAACTAAAACATAGCGTGTTGAATGAAAATATTGTTCTGACTCTAAGATCTACCGTTTTAATTATTACGTTCGCCAAAGAGGTTATGTTTTCAATCGAGGTTGTAACTATGTCTATTTTTTTTTCGTGTACCAATAGTGTCACCACGCGCGACCAATAGTCACCAAACTTGGTTAAAATATCTGTCATATTCTAACTTAGAACTGATTTAACTTTTGAGATAGCTAGACCACAGTCAATGTCACATAAGAGATGAAATATTTTTCCCTCAATTAAGTAATAAACAAAAATTATTTCATATTCATTAAAAATCAAACCAAAAATAGAATTTGTCTAGACATCAGGAATTTTCACTCGGAGAACAATTGCATTTCGTCATAACCTTGAGAATAAAACAATTTTCTAAGGTACAAAAAAAAATCTAAAATCGACTGCATTTTTCGAACAAAAATGTGTATATGAAGTGTATATGAAGTGTATATGAATTTTCATCTTAACCCTATTAAGGGCATATGATTTCAGTATACTGGCATTTTTCATGGAATGTCACTACTTTTGTAAAGGCTAAACCTCAATACAATGCCTACTCATAAGGTTTTTTGGAATTTTCTGGAAAACTAAGGTATATGGTAAACTGAAATTAAAATGCCATCAACTAGACCCTAGAACCTCTATCTCTGCCAAAATCAGCTGAATCCATCAAATAGTTAATGAGATACAGGGTGGCACATACGTACGTACGTACACACAGATAACATGATTTCATGATTGAACTTTCTAGATCTCTGGGTTGCCTTGACTAATGATGCTGAAATTCTACACACTTATAGAACAAATCAAATAAAAATGTATGAGATGAAAGTGACACTTTTGGCGATAACTTCGGTTCTGTCATGCAAAAGTTCAGCCCGATCAGATAAATAGTTTTTAAATAGTTATTAACGTTTCCATGAAAATTCTTCGAGAATACTTCATAGAATATGTAGAAGTAAGGCCTTAGTAAGACTTTGTCCTATCCTTACGTTGTCAGACGGAAGTATGATGCCTCACGACTGACTTATGTTCTTATTTCACCACCAACATTCAGATCGAATGAATCTCTCTCTCACTCTCTCTATCAATCTGTCTGTCTGTCTGTCTGTCTGTCTGTCTGTCTGTCTGTCTGTCTCTGTCTCTCTCTCTCTATCTCTCTCTATCTCTCTCTCTCATTGACGACGTTCGTTTGCTTTAGTAAACTCCCAAGACTGACATTTCCTCTAGGTCTACAATAGAAGGCTTATATCTAACCCATTGCGGGGTTGGTGGAAACATGTTTAAATCGTTCCACCGCACCAGAAAGTACCTGATTCCGGATGTAATTCTATACCTAAGTAAGAGTGAGATACATCCTAAGATGAACCGTTGTGTCACATCTGGGGATGCCACTCCGAACACTCTTTTCTGCCTTGACATAATACAAAAATTGACTTCGCAATCTAGTGGAGGATGACCTTCCTTTTGCCACAGTACCGTTTTCAACGTAAAATTGTTGCTCTTCTTTCTCTCCTCTACGCTTATTACATTATTATTACATCAAACAGAAGTTTCATGAATAGAGTTACTTTCTAAGAAATGCCCTTCTTTTGTACACATTACCACGGTACTGCTTCCATGCACGCTACAACATGGTCGTCTTCAAATACTATTTCAACAAATACTTGTCATAAATCATTAGTAATCAAATTTTATGCATTCCATTTATCATTTTCACATTTCTCATTAATTGTTATCGTTCAACTTACAATCTATCCACTTCATTTATATTCATCCTGAATGGCTTTTAGCCTTAATAAGAAGCGGTTAATTAGTAATATATATACATATATATATATATATATATATATATATATATATATATATATATATATATATTACATGATGAAACATATGAAAATAATACTCCTAACGTGATGGAAAATGAAAAAGGAAAAACCGAAATTATTTATATATTCATCAACGTTGCGTCTTTATTTCAAGACTCTCAAGATGATTGATTTGAAGAAATAACACACAAGAACAATATTTGAAAATATTTGGTGCGTTTATTACGTGAAAATATTTTTTTTCTTTTTTCAAACAAAACATAGTCGTTAGAATTAAAAAAAATGTTGTTACAATCATGACGTGAAAAGAACATTGATAACAAAATTAAATTATTTCATAAACGCATCATACATTTTGAATTCAAACGGCAAAAGAACAAAATATTCTCTTCACGTCATAATCGAACTACAATTTTGTGAATTCTAACGACATTGTTTAGTTTGAAAAAAGAAAACAAACAAACAAGCAAACATTCTTTTCACGTCATAAACGCACCAAAAGTTTTCAAATATTGTACTTGTATGTTATTTCTTAAAATAAATCATCTTCAGAAAGCGTTGAAATAAAGACGAAACGCTGATGATTATATAAATAATTTTGGTTTTTACTTCACCATATATATATATATATATATATATGCATATGCGTGTGTGTGTGTGTGTCTGGTCTACCACTCCCTCCCCAAATAAAAATATGAACATCTTGGCCACTTATTATTTTCATATTTCGGCCGTATTCCTCATTTTAGAACGACTTAATTTCCCAAGTCTAATAGCACACCGAGGCTACCGTTTATTTCAATCTTTGCGCCAGGACTCCACCCCTACGCTCACCCCTTTAATTATGTTTACCACCTGGAGTTAATTAGTTTAAATTGGGCGCTACAGAATACCTGAATATTTTTCCCTCAATTAAGTAATAAACAAAAATTATTTCATATTCATTAAAAATAAATCCAAAATAGAATTTGTCTAGACATCAGGAATTTTCACTCGGAGAACAATTGCATTTTGTCATAACCTTGAGAATAAAACAATTTTCTAAGGTACAAAAAAATCTAAAATCGACTGCATTTTTGTTCGAAAAATGCAGTCGATTTTAGATTTTGAATTCTAAACGAAATATCTATGTTTCGGATTTTTTTTTTTTGACTCGAGAATTGCTAATTTTAATTATTTGGAGTATTAAGAAGCCTATTCTCGTTTCCACCGATGTTTCCTACGACTTTCTTCACGTACATCAAACTCAGGAATCTTTATGTGAAACACAAGAATCTATACGGAATTTTGAAATTCACCACTTATTTAATCCACGGGGTAGATTGTCCTCGTTCCGTTAGTCATTACCGGGTAGAAATCTTAAGTAAGTAATTTTTATTTTATTCTTATATAGTATCGCCTGTACTGAGAATTGACATTCAAAACGTACTTAGAACTGATTGTTACTTAACACTTTTATCTGTTGCGCCAAAGAAAGTGATTGAATGAACATAGAGTAAGAGGGGCAAGAGAAATACATAGATCGCTGCCCGGAAAGAAATGTCAGTTCTTCTTTCTTTTTACAAGTTGAACTAATATTGTGGGGTCTGCATTTGTGCCGGACGTACATATAGAAGAAATTATGCCACAGACTCTTTCTGAGAATCAGTTGAAGGGAGAAGTGTATTCCGATAGTAACCTGACAGATAAAGACAGAGGGGGGGGGAGAGTGGGAGAGAAAGAAAGAGAGAGAGAGAGAGAGAGAGAGAGAGAGAGAGAGAGAGAGAGAGAGAGGGGTGGGGAAGAAAAAGATTTTCTTGTAAAGGATGATGTTATACACATTTTTAAAAAACTATCCTATTTTCATTTCCAGCATCCCGGTCAACGCCGGGTATCCCTACCAATCTTTTATATAAAAAAAGTCAAGTCTCTCTTTATTTTTATTTCTCTTTTTATCTCTCTCTCTCTCTCTCTCTCTCTCTCTCTCTCTCTCTCTCTCTCTCATATATATATATATATATATATATATATATATATATATATATATATATATATATATATATATATATTCCATGAGAAATGCCAGTATACTGAAATCATATCCCTTTAATAGGGTTAAGATGAAAATTCATATACACTAAATGTACAAAAGCAAGGAAATTCATAAATGTTTACACTTTTATTTTCATTAAGGGTATGCGAGCACAACAGGGCTATGTATTTTACTGGTAGGAATTTTTCTTCAGCGCACCACACACACTTCATTCACTCATGTATAGAGATTTATACTGTAGTCATGTGCTAATAACATGGTTTGGTTGATATGTAGTCATACCCTTAATGACAATAAAAGTGTAAAAATTTGGGAATTCCCTTGCTTTTGCACATTTAGTGTATATGAATTTTCATCTTAACCCTATTAAGGACATACGATTTCAGAATACTGGCATTTTTCATGGAATGTCACTACTTTTGTAAAGGCTATGCATCAATACAATGCCTTCTCATAAGGTTTTTTGGAATTTTCTGGAAAACTAAGGTATATGGTAAACTGAAATTAAAATGCCATCAACTAGACCCTAGAACCTCTATCTCTGCCAAAAATCAGCTGAATCCATCAAATAGTTAATGAGATTCAGGGTGGCACATACGTACGTACGTACGTAAGTAGGTACGTACACACAGATAACATGATTTCATGATTGAACTTTCTGGATCTCTGGGTTGCCTTGACTAATGATGCTGAAATTCTACACATTTATAGAACCTATCAAACAAAGATTTTGCGCAAAGTTTTAACAAATTTGGTTTATTGGTTTTTGAGTTATGATTGATCAAAGAAATGAGATTTCCAGGATAGGCCATTCTTGAAGTCTATTAAGGGATAGAGCGCTCTCGCGCCTCCTTTGATATATGTATGTATGTATGTATGTATGTATGGATGTATATTTATATGTATGTATATATATTTATATGTATGTATATATATATATGTATGTATATATGTATGTATGTATATATGTATGTATATATATGTATGTATATATATATATATGTATGTATATATATGTATATATATATGTATGTATATATATGTATGTATATATATATATGTATGTATATATATGTATGTATATATATATATGTATATATATTTTCTATTTCTATTTACTTGCCTCCCCATGAGGACATTTCTTTGGAAATAAACTCGGTTCATGGAAATTCCGTTTGGTATTAGTTAAACAGAAGAAGAAAAGTATTTTGCAATGCTGGTAAAAGACGATGGCTTGCTGTGAATGTTTTACAAGGAGGAATTTAAAATTGGAGCTCAGTCGAGCACCTCCCATGGAAATAACGATGAAGTAGAGAAAGGCTAGCGACGTTTCTTTTCTGTGAGAAAAGAGTTTTACAGAAGAGAATATATCACTCCTACTAGATTGCCAAGTCGATTTTGAATTTTGTCAAGGTCAGAAAGAATGCTGGGAGCGACACCTCCCCAGATGTGGCCGGAATACTCCTTCTTAGGACGTATCTGACTATTTATATATATATAATCGCTATAGAACTTCCAGATCCATGACGGTAACAAGCGCCATAAAAAAAACCCCTGAACTCCCGCCTAAAGAGACAGCTGCTTCCGGGGCTGGTGGAAACAATGCATTTGTTATGCTTCTTTGGGAATCTCTCTTTTGACTTATCTTGCCAATTCAACCCTTAAAATATTGCAGAGAAAGATTTACACTATTAAAAAATATCAATATTCAGTTCAAGTTGTGTTAAATATTTCATCCGATGGTTCTTAACAGTGTTCTCTAAATTCTTCTTTATTTTTTCAGAAGTATGCACTATATATTCCCCTCTCTCCATTTCGCCTCTTTCTCTTTGCTTCATATCTCCCCCGTCACCAAGGATTTCCCCTCCTCCGACGTAAGACAGAACAGATACTACACTGTAAATTATTTATTCGCACAAAATATAAAATTTTACATTCCATACAAATTAGGCACAAGGTCATCAAAAGTGTGGGAACATTGGGTGTCGTTGCTCATCCTGATAAAAATGTTTATCATACCCTTAACTAGAATAATCTCAGTCACCACAATACCACATTTACTCTAGGGAGACGTCCTACTTAAGATATACCCTAATTGGTTTGAATTTTTTTTATTTTTCATAAATAGGGTTATATGTACAGAAATTCATTGGAATAAAACGTAGAGTGGGGTAAGAACAAAAAACAAAAAAATATGTTGGTTACTAAGACCTTTCCAACTCTTCCTAAATAATAGACCGCTCACTGTTTCCCGGTTTGTTCAGAACCGAAAACAAGCAGGTCAATCTCTAAATGGGAGTGGGATCTAAGTTGGGGAAAAAAGAAAACAGGGTATGAAATTTGGAGAGTTGGTGGTGTATTCTAAAATAGATGCAATTTAGGAGGAGGCCGATACTACACTTTAATCTTAGTCCGAAGGTAAAGAAAAGTGTATTTTAGTTCGAGTTTAAAACCAAATGTCGATAAAAGAAATCGCTCGAAATGTCGACCCCCGGTACTAATTCCGTTTCTGGTTACTCCCCCCGCCCCCCAAAGAAAATGTGTCCATATACTGCCTAGGGAAATGCTGGAAAAGGATATATAAGCTTTGTGGCTGTGTCTCGTGTAGTTACTGACTTTTAGGGCACACGCGCACACAAGCAAACAGCACTGGAATCTCAGAAAGATCTTCATCATTCAAGTAATTATAAGAGCAACCGGACTCATGAAAAAGAATATCAAAAACTACCTGGCGAATATACCTAGTGAACCAAGTGCAAGAGAGATACAAACAATATCACTTAAAGGGACGGTTAGAATCTTAAAAAGATCTCTCGGCTGGAGTGTCTGAAATAGCGGGTAAATGTCTGGCATCCGGTAGGATGTCCCATCCCCAACAAAAAATAGAAAAACAGCAACAATCCTTTATATAATAGATAATCTCATATCGTGATTATACAACTCTCGAGATGTATTTTGTATAGGGTTGACTGAATTAAAAGGGGCTGCGGTCATTGGCGGAGGTATGCACTCTACAGAGCTCCATTCTAGTTGAATATAAATTTGTAGTAACTAAATTGTCAAGTACCCATAAACCTACCGAAAGTGAAATTTATATAATTACCAAACGAAAGAAATGCTTTGTATTTGCAGCTGTGTTGCCGACAGTTTCTATCCCAGCACTTTATTTTTTTGATAACTACGACGCCATAAGATTTAGAAATGTCACCCCCTTTTAAAAAAATGATTCCTCTTTTGCTGGAGCATATTTTTTTTATGATTTCGCTTTCTTAGAGAAATTGAAATGCCATCCGAAACGCCCCCCCCCCTCCTCCACTGTGCACTTCTCACTACGCCGTCACCCCCTATAAGAAAAATAAGTGGGTCAGGCGACTTGGTTATGAAGGGTAGGGTGTAGAAAGTTGCTTCCTGTCCTTTCGCCCTAAACCGGATGCACTCCCCTCCCCCGCACTTTACACCCCATCAGCCCTCTCTCTCCCCCGCAACGCGCAAGAGTTTCCTTCGTTCCACTTTTTTTTCTATCTTCGTCCTCTCGTTCTTTCTTTCCGATTTCGTTCCTTTCTTTTTTAAGTCTTCGAGACTTTGGTAAAATTAGCGCTGATCCAGCAGACTCTAAGTCCGCTAAGTCGCCACATCTTGATTCCTTTTTGCCTTTAGTTTCGTGGTGGGGTTGGGTAAGAGGCTGGGGTAAGATGTTTTTTAGTGAGTATCACAAAACTATCGCTCACTATTATTTTGTGTGAGAGGCTCATACCTTCCCCCCCAACAGGTCTATGATACTACAACAAACCGATATGTTATTTTTAATTCTAAAAATCGGATTTAAATTTATGCATGCGGGTATAGTCGGAGAAAACAGGGAACAGGGAGAATTGTTTCCACCATCCCCGGAAGCAGGTAAACGGTTCGAGGAAAGAAGCTATTAGAGTAGAAATCTTTTCGACATCTGGAGACCTCTACACTAAAGGGGTGAGAATTTGCTGCTAATCACGTTGGTCGGGATATTTAGGTTACTCTACCAAGGCTTGATAGACTAGTATACCTAATTTCACCAATAGTTAGAGGAAAAGATTGAGACTATTATGGAAAGGCTTATTAAGGAAAGTGTTGTAGAGTGATTACACCCCTCAAAAGAATAATAGACTACCCTTGCTGCGTTCTGACCTTGTGTCAAACACGCAGTAACCGATTTGCCGTAATTATTACAGAAACATCAAAGTCTACAACGTGTATTCCCCCGTTAGTTGCTTCATGTTTTCCTTGAACGTGTCTCCCTGTAATCCTCCCCGACCAAGGGAACGCCGCTTGCAAATAAGTTCTCTCATACCCCGAAAACGACCAACTCAAGAAAAAAACTGATAGAAGACAGCGGACATTTATTCAACTTGAGCTTTGTTCCAAATTCATGACCAGTGAAGGAGGAAGAGAGAGAGAGATAGATAGAGAGAGAGAGAGAGAGAGAGAGAGAGAAAGGGAAAGAGAGAAAGGGGTGGGTGATCGAAATCACCAGTGAATTATATTTTGTTAGACGCTATGAGATTATTTCGTAACATTCTATTCGAGTGTATTTATTTGTATTTACCGTTGGAGTAGGATATAACAGATAACAGGTGGGTGTCGAACGAAGAATTTGGCATCGATTTATGCGGTTTTAACAAGATTACGAACAAGACGCTAAGAAAATTCACAAAGTCTTTTACAAAATATGTAGGAATTTAAGAGTTTTATATCGGAAGTTTTAAACCAACAAGAAAGACAAAGTAGATAAAACACGAAAAGACAAGAAAAACAGCGTACTCAAGATCTGGAAAGACTCGAAGAATTACTGGGAAAACTCTGTAGACAAGACATAGAAAAACTCGGAGAAAGACTTGGAAAACTGCGTAGACAAGACATGGAAAGACTCGAAGAAAGACTTGGAAAACTGCGTGGACGAGATATGGAAAGACTCGAAGAAAGACTTGGAAAACTGCGTAGACAAGACATGGAAAGACTCGAAGAAAGACTTGGAAAACTGCGTAGACAAGACATGGAAAGATTCGAAGAAAGACTTGGAAAACTGCGTGGATAAGACATGGAAAGACTCGAAGAACGACTTGGAAAACTGCGTAGACAAGACATGGAAAGACTCGAAGAACGACTTGGAAAACTGCGTAGACAAGAGATGGAAAGACTCGAAGAACGACTTGGAAAACTTCGTAGACAAGACATGGCAAAACTCTCAGAAAAATTCCGGAGAAAAAGTTTCTAAGGTAACTTTAATTCTTTTGTTCTCATGATTCTGTAATCAACTTAATTGGAGAATGTATGTAGAGGCAGAAGAAGAGGTCATATTTGCAACATATTTTGAAGAAGTTTTGAAAGAAATGGAGAAAGAAAAGTTTTATGTTGGAAGATTTATACCAACAAGGAAAACGGATATGGCAAGATTCGAAAAACAGCATTGAGAAAACTTCGATGAACAGGAAAAAATAATTGATAATTTCTCGAGAGAAAGTGACCAAAGTAACACCAACTCAATTGGATAATTTCGGTACAGGTCAGAAGAGGTCACCTTTGCAGCATAATTTCGAAGATACGAGGGAAATTCTTTTGAAAAGATTGTTGTTCTACATAGCGTTGACTCTTGCTAGAAAAATTCTAAGCCATCGAACATAGAAAACGTATGCTAATTCCATAGTACTCAAAACCTAGGAAATAGTTCGTTTCAGGAACCATTTATTTATAAGAAAGACTTTTAGCGAAAAGCATACGTTTGCAATGCCTTAGTCTTACCAAACAGATTCAGAAAAGTATACTACATAGGGAATAACAAATGTGAAAAATTAAAACTCAGCGAACTTACTCAATATATGTTCAAATATCTAATATTTGTGCAAGGTCTTACGTCTCTAAGAGAAATTAGATCCCGTCTACTATCAAGACTAGAACAAGATTAAGAATTAACTGATTACAAAATATAGCGGAAGAATGTCAACTGATAATATTTTTTTATGAGACTGTGCAAAAATTAAGTCGAAAGAAAGCAACAACGTAAACAATATTTTCTTTCATGCGGTCAAATACATTTATATAAAAGAATGTCCATTTACAAATAAGTAATTCAACAATTGTGACAATACATGCTATACCATGTCATATTATGGAAAAGAAAAACTGGAAAGAAAACAAATTCGAAATTAAAAAATACGGCTAACTCTACAAAGACAGAAAACTGCGATAAATATACTTGTAACTATAGAGATGGAACACGCAAATGTTACATTTCAATTAGTCACAGACTCTGACTTGACGACACAACATAAATTAACATAAAAAACAATGCTAATTACTTTTTAAAAATTTTTCAAGGAATAACCGATAAAATGTTAATTTTTGGTGAATGCTAATGTATAATTTATGAACAAATCAATAAATACATCGAAAGCAATCGTCATAAAGCAATCTCGAAACCTGATCGGAACAGAATGAATGCTGTCATTTTATTTATAGAGCCTACTAATAAATACTTTTTATAATAGCGTAAAGGCAGCTTCAAGTAATAACGAAAATTTATAAAGAGAACTTCAATCAAGCTTTCCTGATTTTTTCTAGATGTTTAATAATTTTTTCTAAATGTTTAATAACGTTTAATAATGTCCGCCAAGTCAAAACCTGTATTTGAATTAAGAAAATAATATACAAGCAATTTTTTCGAGATGTTTAATAATGTTTAATAATGTCCGCCAAGTCAAAACCTGTATTTGTATTAAGAAAATAATATACAAGCAATTTTTTCTAAATGTTTAATAATGTTTAATATTGTCCGCCAAGTCAAAACCTGTATTTGAATTAAGAAAATAATATACAAGCAATTTTTTCGAGATGTTTAATAATGTTTAATAATGTCCGCAAAGTCAAAACCTGTATTTGTATTAAGAAAATAATATACAAGCAATTTTTTCTAAACGTTTAATAATGTTTAATATTGTCCGCCAAGTCAAAACCTGTATTTGAATAAAGAAAATAATATACAACTAATTTTTTCTAGATGTTTAATAATGTCCGCCAAGTCAAAACCTGTATTTGAATAAAGAAAATAATATACAACCAATTTTTAGACAAAAAAGAAGACAGGTACTTTAAGCAGTTGAAGAAATAATTGAACCGTTGAGATAAAAATCGAGTTCTAAATAAAACTAACTGTAGTACTTCAGCGAGTCCCACCGTTTATATAAAAGAAAACAAAATCGGTATTTTATGGAATTTTTACACGCATAGTTAATATAGTGTTACATATATAGAATTTTCTTCTTTTTTCTTTATTATTACGGAGTTGGGAATTTTCGGCGATTTCTATCACCTTTTCCAACTCAATACGAACTAAGAAAATGCACTGGGCACGTGACTGTTATTTATAAACGCTTGCACGAGTTATGATGTTACATTCGTTTAATAATTGCTCTCAACTGATGTTTTCTTTCTTTTTCTTGCCTCGATTCCTTTTGTCCGTTAAAATAGATTTTTCATAATAAATTTTCAAGAATAATTCTGTTGTAAGATTTTATTGTAGGAAATAAGTAATAGAAATAAATTAATTACAGATAGATGTAACTCATCGTTTTTGTTTATTTCATCCTTGCGGTCTATTATGGATTCTTCAGATGCATCGTTAACATATTGTTAAATACATAGATTTTTCTTTTTTTCTTCTTTGTCGATTTCAGTGTATTGTATATGCGTTCAGTGATAACTGTTAGAATATCCGCATTAGACCGTGCTTGCCATTTAGCATTAAAGAGATTAAGGATTCAAAGATTTTAGCAAATATTGGGAGTTGACTGATGGGACGATAATTCTGAGGGTCTGTTTGATATCCAGAATTCTTAAAGACTAGCACCACAATGGCAATTTTCTAGCTATCAGGGAAGCAAGATTCGGTAAGGCATTTGTTGTAGAGTTTGGAGATGACAGGTGCCAGTTCAGCAGAGCATTTATTTATTACTATTACTGGTATAAGATCAGGTCCACATGCTTTGGAGGTGTCAAGGTTTTTTATGATGTCTCTGACATGAGATGGGGTGATGACCATGTCATCAAGTGTGGCTTCAGTTCGCAATGAGCATTTAGGGAGGGGGTTGTTTGCTGTGTCCTGGGTGAGGTTTAAGGCGAAACGCTTGGCAAGTAGTTCAGCTTTATCAGTTGCCGTGCAAACGACATTATTGTGGTTTGATAGCGGATAAATTGTTGATTGTCCATAGTTCACCACACGATTGAAGATTTTCCAGAAATCACGAGTTCCTAGTTGCGGCGACTGAATGCGTTTTTCAGTCATCTCTGTATACCTTCTCTTTGCTTCACCTATCACTGCTTTACAATTCTTTCTTGGCGCTATAAATCTGTGTCTATTCGCAGTTGACTTATGGCGGCCGAATTGTGGAATGCTTACTGACGCTGTGCAAAAGCAGCTGCACATTTAGAGGTGAAATGTTGTGGAGAGTAGGGGGTTACTGTAGAATTTTCGCATGGGGACGTACGCTTCAATGCCTGCTTTGACCAATTCGGTTACCTCATTTGCGTACTGATTATCAGAGAGAGAAAAGGTTTCACTGATGTGATCTCTGAGGGATTCAAACTAAGCTTGCTTGTATAATGTCGTCGTTTTGAGCAACGGCTCATCAGCTTTGGGACGTGATTTTAGAGTGATATCAATCATTACCACAAGGTGATCGGCGTCTGTATAGCTGGAGAATCCAAGCCAGTCACAGTGGTGTGCAGTACAATCCCCAACTACATGTATATGGACATTCAGCTCAAATGAGAGTACTCTATCTATGCTTTCAGAGACAGAGTATAGCAGGGTACAGTTCTGGATCGAAGGAGAACAGTGAGAAATATAAGTAACTAACGCTGTGATGTAAGGTTTATCTAAAGCACATGTAGGCTTCATCATCTGATTGTAGCCTATGTTCTCTAGTTAAAGGGAGGGTGTTCCGAACATAAACTCCTAACCCGTACATATGTTTGTCAGAGTCTTTACGGTAGAGTAGGGGATAATCAGTCATGTCAAAATAGTGTTTCTACATCCACCACTCTTTGCTGAATAAAACTAAAAACTTAAGTTGGTTTAGGTTAAGTTTAGGGTTAGTGTTAAGGTTAAAATATCCGTTTGGTTCAAATTCTGTAGAAGTATCCATTTTATAATTCATGACCACAAATCAAACATAATTGATACAAATCTTAAAGTTACAACTCATCCTATTTTGATTCTGAACCGCAACAAAAGCAACATCATTTTTTTTCTTTTAATGTTTGCAGACAACACCCTTCTTGAAAAGTTCTTAGAAACTCATTTGTGATGTAATTAACTTCCGGGTTCCATTATTAGATTTCTCGTGTTGGACGGAAAAAATAAAAAATACAAAAAACGACACGCTTTCTGACTGCTACCTGCCATTTTCTTATTTACGACTATTTAATTTTCGTGGAGTGTTGAGTTGTAAGACGCCAGCCAATCAGAAGCCGAGACAATTCGAGTAACGAGTGGGCGTTTCTTTTTCGTGGTGGCTACCAGGTGGCGCTACTTCCGACCGTTTGCCTAAATCACTTGTATGTTTACCATTCTTTGATGACGTCTGCTAGACTGCAGGCAGCCCCTTTCCGTTATTTAATTCCAGGATCCGCTTCCTCACACCGCAGACCTGCCAACACATCCGCCAGGAAAAGAAAACCCGAGAATTATCGACTCATCATTCCCGTATTTCCATTCTTTAAACCCGACATGGTTCTTCTTATCTTGGAGTCTATCCAGACAGGTAGGAACCAGTCATTAACTCCTTGACTCCCAATTCAAATTATTTACGTCAGCCATTTTTTTATGACAGAGGTCATAATATTAGAAGAAACTTGTACTTCTTTTATAAGTGGAAGAATTTAGATGATACAGTTTTGAATACAATAAAAAAAAATACATACTGACGTATTGAGCTTAGAAATGTTTTGTTTATTACTTAGGTCACCCCAAACAATGCAAGTTGCCACTGTAGACGTAAAGGGGCTTCTGAGAATTAGAATAAATGTTTAGGGGCCATTCTAACTTGGTAGCTGTGCAGCGAGATGCTTGTTCACATTAGTTTTAAATTTCTACTACAGTCGGTACAGCCGGGGAAACAGAGAGCAGGGAGGGAGTCCCAAAAGCCAGTAGCTCGAGGAAAGAAGCTATTTGAGTAGAAGGCTCTCCGGCATCTGGGAACCTCCACAGTGA
The DNA here is from genome assembly GCA_963556195.1 of Sepiola atlantica. Classification (NCBI taxonomy): domain Eukaryota; kingdom Metazoa; phylum Mollusca; class Cephalopoda; order Sepiida; family Sepiolidae; genus Sepiola; species Sepiola atlantica. The sequence continues at coordinate 11,313,519 of OY744523.1, forward strand.
ATGGATGGGATTTAGCTGATTGTCGGGTTGGTCGAGTGTATTTACGTCGAGGGGGCACCAAGTCAGCACATTCAATTGAAGTACTTGTAAAACAAGCACAAGGATGCAACATTGCGGCGATGAGACAGGGTCTGGAGCTTGGTGGGTAGTGAGGGACCTATTAGATTAGATACTCTTTTGGGATCTTGTCTAAGAGAGAGATACTGGTGGATGGTGCGCCAACCCAGATGTGACAACACTACTTCATTTATAGGCTGACGGTGGCTTTGTAGAGATATAAGATACTGTCAGGTGTGAGAAGTTTTCTAGCACGGTAGAGAGAGGCCACTTTCTTTGTAGCAGCTTTGTCGTGAAGTTAAGTCCCCCCCCCACACACTTATTGGCTATTGCTTTTCTATGGTTGTCTTAGCTTAACTTCATGCATGCACCGTGTCTGGGTCGCCATCTTGGGTTTAAATATACATACTTGATACCTGCGTCGTGGATACGGTGATGTCTACGAATGAGTTTTAACATTTAAAATAATAATTTGATAATGCCTGGGATGTCATTTTAGTGTTTACCTTTCATTCATTTACACATTTTAAAAACTTATACAGGAAAAGAAATAAAATTTGAGTTATAAGGAAGACAACTCTTTATATTCGTCAATAAAAAAAATATGAGTTATTTCTCTTGCTAATGTTGATTTTTTCGGTCATATTTGAACATTTTCTCATTAAGTTTACTGCCATCACCACCACCACATGCACTTCTTGGCTATCCCCTTTTCTGTGTTGTCTTAGTTGCTTTATCTGAACTTTACGTGTAAACTGTGTCTATGTCGCCATCTTGGTTTTCGATCGTCACGGCTGATAGCCTCATTGTGAATACATTTATGTCTACGAATAACATTGGATATTTGAAATATAAATTTAAGAACAAACTGTACACACCCGGCGTTGTCAGGGATGCAGTGAACTCATTTTAGTTTCTTATTGCTATTTGTTTTCACATATTTTAAACTTATACAAAAAAAAATAGGGAGACAATTCAATTAAGAATATTTAGATGTTTCAGTCACGATTGAAAAATGCTTTCATGACTGCATATTGAATATATACAGAATTTAAAGCATATGTTTATGAAAATTCCTGGAAAATGTTTGGATTAAGAATTAAATAAACCGAAATGGTTGATACGTCGTAAACAAAATAAACAAACAAACATTGTTTTACTAATGATCCATCAAGGCAAGAAATATTCGAGGATGAGTTAATGAGATGCATAGATCTCTCTACCCCCCTCCCTTCACTCTCTTTTTGCAGATTATAAGCTGACTCTGTGAACCGGGTTCGCACCTCCCGACCGTCTGAAATAGTTACTTTCCTGCACTGATGAGAGCAATAAGCTTGAAACGCTAGCGTCTGTAGGTATTGATAATTTAATATTTATTCATAAATATTATACTAAGCCCCTTTCAGAAATTAAAGTCGGGGAAGTTAAAAATAGACTGTCAAAAAGCTCTAATGCAAAGTTCCGAATACGTTCGTCGAACACTTTCGACTAGTCTTCCATCTGTACCCACTTCTAGGTACATATAGATCTTAATTTCCATTAATTACGTGACAATTTCCGTTGGCCGAGATGATATGGCGACTGCTTGCAGATTCTAGTCTGTGAACCGGGTTCACGCTTCCCGACCGTGTTAAATTGTTACTTTCCTGCACTGATGAGAGCAATAAGCTTGAAACGCTAGCGTATGTAGGTATTAATAATTTAATATTTATTCATAAATATTATATATATATATATATATATATATATATATATATATATATATATATATATATATATATATATATCTTTTGTCGACTCCAAATCTAGACTGTGTTCTGTAGTGAGTAGTATTAACACAATCGTTATCGTGGCTTCAATGCATGTTCCTCTAGTAGTTAAACACTTTGATGACGGCTGCCTTTATATAGGATTGATCTCTCGCTGATTGACCGCGTTGTTGATAACGACCGTGTGGGCCAAGGCGTTGGAATTTGAGTTTGAGACATGACTCGTGTTCCGGGGTTCGAGTCCGGCGACCGGTATGAATAATCTACTCTACACTGATGATTCTCGAAAGGATGAAACGTATACGTATGTAGATGAAAACAAATATTTATAATTATATATATATATATATATATATATATATATATATATATATATATATATATATATATATATATATATATATACATTTTTGTCATTCTGTCTGTCTCTATGATACGATCACAACAACGATACGATCATATCTTAATGCAATTAACTAATTATAATGTAATGAGCGACGTGCGACTCAATAAACTCATTGTTCTTTCGACGTAATGTTTGCCGAATTATTATTTTTAAAAGAAAAGAAAGTTCGACTTTCAGCCAACAGAAGCAGCCTGCAAGAGACGGAAAATGTTGCTCTCGGTCATAGAAGCTGATCCAACGTATGGTTTGTTGACTATTCAAGTTCAATCATCCGGGTTATGGGGTGTTTTGTAAGCTCCTAAATTTCATCATCCTTTTCTTATCCAGATGACTAGTGTCCCTATCCGGCCCTTTTCTGCTTTGTGTATATTTTCCGTCTACTCCCAACTAAAGGAACTGAGTCTTAAAAAAACCCTTTTAACTACTCTGACTTTACACCCACTTTTCTCAACCAATCATCTCCCAACATCAACCAATCATCTCCCAACATCAACCAATCATCTCCCAACATCAACCAATCATCTCCCAACATCAACCAATCATCTCCCAACATCAACCAATCATCTCCCAACATCAACCAATCATCTCCCTACATCAACCAAACATCTCCCAACATCAACCAATCATCTCCCAACATCAACCAGTCATCTCCCAACATCAACCAGTCATCTCCCAACATCAACCAATCATCTCTCAACATCAACCAAACATCTCCCAACATCAATCAATCATCTCCCAACATCAACCAATCATCTCCCTACATCAACCAAACATCTCCCAACATCAACCAATCATCTCCCTACATCAACGAATCATCTCCCTACCTCAACCAATCATCTCCCAACATCAACCAATCATCTCCCTACATCAACCAATCATCTCCCAACATCAACCAATCATCTCCTAACATCAACCAATCATCTCCCAACATCAACCAATCATCTCCTAACATCAACCAATCATCTCCCTACATCAACGAATCATCTCCCTACCTCAACCAATCATCTCCCAACATCAACCAATCATCTCCCAACATCAACCAATCATCTCCCAACATCAACCAATCATCTCCCAACATCAACCAATCATCTCCCAACATCAACCAATCATCTCCCAACATCAACCAATCATCTCCCAACATCAACCAATCATCTCCCTACATCAAACAATCATCTCCCAACATCAACCAATCATCTCCCAACATCAACCAATCATCTCCCAACATCAACCAATCATCTCCCTACATCAACCAATCATCTCCCAACATCAACCAATCATCTCCCAACATCAACCAATCATCTCCCAACATCACCCAATCATCTCCCAACATCAACCAATCATCTCCCAACATCAACCAATCATCTCCCAACATCACCCAATCATCTCCCAACATCAACCAATCATCTCACAACATCACCCAATCATCTCCCAACATCAACCAATCATCTCCCAACATCACCCAATCATCTCCCAACATCAACCAATCATCTCCCAACATCAACCAATCATCTCCCAACATCAACCAATCATCTCCCAACATCAACCAATCATCTCCCAACATCAACCAAACATCTCCCAACATCAACCAATCATCTCTCAACATCAACCAATCATCTCCCAACATCAACCAAACATCTCCCAACATCAACCAATCATCTCCTAACATTAATCAATCATCGCTTTACGATCTAACAAAGAGCACCTTAAATGATCGAAGATAATCCATCTTTACAGAGACAGAATCTTGTTTGTGGTATTATTCACGGCTGAAATCCCATGAAAATCAAAGATCAGAAAATGTTCACTTAAGGGGTTCATGTTCTCACAGGAACCCTTTTTATTAAAATAAATTATCGTATATCGCACTATACAACAACACCAAATATTATATATTAAAACAATGTTATTTAAATATTGGGAGCTGATTTTGGTGAAGTGGATAACGACACGGACTGTCTGTTCAATAGCACCACTTTTATATATGAATGTGGACACACTTAATGTGTCACCTTTTCTACGTAGCTGGGTTTAGAAATAATCGGGGAAGCTGATGCCAACAACGGAATCAAGCCATTCAAAAAAGGTTGTACCATGTTGATTCATACAAATTACATTTATTCGTGCTGTTAGTTACTTACTACCAAATATGACTTTTCAGTCGAAAAAGAAAACAATGGAACATGAACTTTTTGTTTACTATTTTATCACTTTCACTGACCGGTGTGTGTATAAACCATTATACACATGTGTCGTCGTCGTCGGGAACCCAAGTTTCGGCACTGTCTGTTGACAAAACCACTCGGACGCCGATGTTAATTTATAAAAGGGTCTATTAAAAAGAGCAGAAAAGTCACAGAAAAAATTCTCAGAGGGACGGGTTACTTCGGTACGCGTACGAGAAAGATACACAGAACGATAGACAGATAGCTTTTCTTCCTATATCTAGTGACTTGTGCGCGTCCTCCCCAATTAGAGACGGCGCTCTTGACACGTCTTCTCTGGTTGAAGTTTTTCCAGAAAACAGACAAGGAGTCACGTTGTTTTGTCGACTTCCGTCTGGGGTCAACTCTGAACCTAAAGGTGTCACTAAAACTTTTCTATTCAGTCAACGACCGTTGTTACGTAACACTATTATTGCTGAATTAATTCGCATTGATTGCTTTCCTTCTGGATATTTATTCCGACTGTAACTCAGCATAAAACAACAATATAGTTTCGAGTACAACATTTTGCCCTAATTCAAACCTTTTATTAATAACAAAATTCCAATAACAATGATTTTGTTTCTGAATTTTTGAGATGCGGATTGATGCTTTCGATTATTTGTACAATTCGAACTACTGTTCTCATCTTGAGTGTTATTCTCACAACGTTTTGGTCGATGTAACCTCCGACCTTCTTCAGGTGTATCTTGTCGAATTCAGGAATCTTTCTGTCGAATTATTTATTCCGCGGAGGTAGCATGCTCTCGTTCCGTCAGCCATGAAAATTCAGTTCTAAGTGATCATCTTCTGAAAGTTGAAGGTTCAATCCTTAGTGCGGGCGATACTAAGAATACAATTGCGAATTACTAAAAACTTCTACCGATCATGGCTGACGGTACGAGATCGTGGTACTCCCGTAGATTAGATAAAGTGTTCCGTTCAACATCCCGTACAGATTCCCGAGTTCGACAAGATATACTTGAAGAAGGTAGGAGGTTACATCAGCCGAAACGTTGTGAGAATAACATCTATGATGAGAACAGTAATCCGAATAATCCAAACAATGATTTTATTATCATAAAACAATGTATCACTAAAATTGATGTGCTTTTCTGTTGACAATCAGTAAAAAACGTATAAATCGTACGACTTTCTTGACCGACTTGATTATGTTGCTGGCATTGGTTACCCTGATTCTTTCTAGAATAAGGAGGGACCACGTAAAGGTTGGCAACATCTATAAACGAAGGTGGTGTGATGGAACCGACAGGATTCGAACTTGGTAATCCAGCTCTCCAGTCTATGTCGGTATCCACATGACCACTGCCACTTCCTGGTAGCAAGTAACTCCTCTAGTGTAATAAAATTCCCAGCAGGTTTATCCGATATTGTTCACGTATTATTTACAAAAATAACACCAGTAATCTACAATTTCAATGTTAAACTTATTAGCATTTGAGGAAAATGTTGAGACCTCTACCTTAATTCAGGTAATAATAATAATAATACACGAAGCCTTTCAAACTTTTTAACCAATGAAATAATGTAAATTTACCACCGTTTTTCTGTTGCCATTATTTCGCTAAAACAAATTTACTCGAGATCCCTACCCCTCCATCCACATATCTCTCGTCTGTTTCTCTGAAAACTTAGGGATTTCCCGCTCTTCTTTCGATATATCCGGAATGTCTCGACTATTTCCGTCACGTCTCCTACGTTTCCGCAGTTCCGCGAAGATTCTGCAATTCGTCGGAGAGATCATCAAACTTTGCCATAATTGAACGTCTTAAAACCGTTTTTAACGACGTTTTACTTTTCTCATTCCGTTCAAGACTTCTTTCTTTTCACTTTATTTTAGCCCAATATTTCCAATTCCCACATATCATTCGCTTTCTTCATGCCAGTAACTGTGTTTGTTTGCCATTTTAGGCTCAGTCTCAACGTAATTGTCATGAAGGATGTCTGTAATATTTTTTTTAACGAAGGTCATTTTATATTCACTTCTAGATTTTACTTTTCCTATAATGAAAATTGGTCGGTTACACTTAAGTTTGAAATAGAATTTTCATCACTCTGGTACAGTCTCTATTTAGTTGCCTCCCCACAGAGTAAGACAAAATGTCGGTTTTTAATCTGGGGAAAATTCAGTTACCCAAAAAGGGGAATTCTGGATTGGGACAAAAATTTTAATTGTCTCAGCCTGAAAGGATTTATCCTTCAACGACCGAGGTTAGATGGAGTGGAGTATCAAAACAGACGCTACACTTTCATCCCAGTAAAAAATATAGCATTATGTTTAGAATATAATAATTGTTTATTTACGCTTAATAATATTGTCATCGGTCTGTTACGCGTAAGTTTGAAATAGCATTTTCATCGGTTTGTTATGTTTAAGTGTAAAATAGCCTTTTCGTCGGTCCGTTACGCTTAAGTTTGAAATAATATTTCCGTCGGTCCGTTACACTTAAGTTTTAAATTATATTTCCATCAGTCCGTTACACTTACGTTTAGAATAGCATCTTCGTCGGTCCGTTACACGTAAGTTTGGTATAATATTTTCGCCGGTTC
>OY744523.1:11323022-11330522 GCA_963556195.1 Sepiola atlantica
AGATAAGACCTTAACAGGTATTACCACTTCAGGTCAGAGTGGTTCTGGGATTAATCTTCTATATAAATAAGGCGTTTTTCCCTCCAAAATCAGTTCAAAGTAGACTATAAAAATAATGAATCACACATCGAAACACACCACTAAAGTCGTGCACTAAAAATTAATTTCTCCCATAAAACTCAAAACACCGCCAAGGATAGCGGACCTATTATTTCACAAAGAACAAAAAGTAGAAACACCGGTTTCAGAATTCCAACCCAGCCAATGGGCGATCACTAACCAACATTCATAATAACGCTTTGATATTTTTATAACTTTGACTTACTACATATTTTCTTCTAAAGTACAAAAAAACTTTCCATTGACAACGCGATGTAAAAACCAAACTTCTACGTTGCCGCCAGCCAGCAAGAAGCCGTCCACTACTAGTCATACACCCCTCGCACACGTAATTATTACAAGGTAGGTAGGAGTGACTTAAATAATATTTCGCAATTACTTATAGGTATGTGTCTACATATTTTTTAAAATAAAATTACTTTGTGAAATCGCTACTCGCCGTTTGAATGATTTATTAAAAACCTTATTACTTATATAAATTTAATTTTATTTAAATAAACTTAAATTAAAAACAAAATAGCAATAACAATTTGCTTAAAAACAAATCAAAACAAAAACAAGACTTAAGAATAAAAATATATAAATAATTCTACACTTATTAAGTTACAAAAAAAATCTTTTTACTTTACAGAATTCGTTATTTAAAAAAAAAAATTTTTTTGGGGGGGGGGGGGGACACTAAATTAACCCTAAACTAATTCTCATCTAAGTTTAAAGTTTAGTCCGGCAAAAGTCAGTTTGGTTCAGTTCAAATTCTGTAGAAGCGGTCATTGAAGGAGATATCGTTCTACACTGGAGATATCCTTCTACACTGGAGATAGCGTTCTACACTGGAGATATCCTTCTACATTGGAGATATCCTTCTACACTGGAGATATCCTTCTACATTGGAGATATCCTTCTACATTAGAGATATCCTTCTACGCTGGAGATATCCTTCTATACTGGAGATATCGTTCTACACTGGAGATATCCTTCTACACTGGAGATATCCTTCTACATTGGAGATATCCTTCTACCCTGGAGATATCCTTCTACACTGGAGATATCTTTCTACATCGGCAATTTGTATTTTTGTAACGCTATGAGGAAGACATTTTCTACATAGATTTTTCACAATTCAAAAAGGACATTTGTTTCTTTACATTAAAAGTATCTGTTGTGACCTATTTGCATTCGGTCGGCTGTATACACATTTTATTTCATTCTTTTACATTTCTCCCGAGCAACGGCGGGCGACGGGCACTCGCTAGCAGTAAATAAATAGTGTCTATGCACCCCGTAAGGCTCCCAACCACCGGATGCACTTTTACCCTTTTTCATGCAAGATTTTTTGCTACAGAAATTCTACGTTACTGATCTAACTTGTTATGGAAGCACGTGCATTTAAGTTGAGCTGACTTTTAAAAGAAATCAAAGCAACGGTTAATAATGGAAGCAAATCGTATTTCTTGATGTCCTTGACTCTCAAGAAAACAAATTTAATTGATCAAATCAAAATTTCTGATGACAACTTTTCCATTTGTTGTTGTGAAACATCAGTATGCATCAAAGGGTCAAGATGACGTAAGATCACGTGACGAAAAAGGTTAACGTGTAAAAGGGGTGTAATAGAAACGGGAAACGATATTTGCATTTAATACTGTTTTTTAAATTTTTTTATTTATCTTCCTCCCACAGCGGTAAGATGTGACACAAGGTCGGGAAAGTGGGATTTGAAAACCCAGCGCCCGAGAAGATGAGCACTCTGGCCTAGAAAAAATGTCTGGGCAGCCCCGTCGGCATTCCCCGGTAGGAGCGCCTCAGGCAGTAAGCGATAAACTTACTCCACCCCAAAGAGGGGAGGCAAAGCCTGGGGAACTGCACAGGACAAACCCACAGACCGGCGGAATCAAGGCCCGAGAGCCAAGACAGTACCGGTCTATAGGGTGTAGTATCCATCGGAATAAATACCACACTTTGATATTAGCCAAAATGAAAAACAGGTATGGAAAGAGACGCGTCATCGTCATCATCATCATCGTCATCATCGTCATCGTCATCATCATCATCATCATCATCATCATCATCATCATCATCATCATCATCATCATCATCATCATCACCAATTTTTTTTGTTTTTTTATGCCTCCTTGGACATCTCCCCTTTAGCTATCTTCTCAATTCAACTGTTTAAAAACAATTAAACTCCTAGTACAGTATCGATATCTAGATCAAATTTTGTTAAATATTTCATTTGACAACTCCCAAAAGTGCCCCCTAAATTTCTTCCTCCTACCACTTTCACGGAATTTATGCGATCTCATCTCAAACTGATCCACGTTATTGCTGTTCTTAATCCAATCTGACAACTTATTCCAAAAACATGTATCGATATTCAAGAAATATAGAAAGCGTTTGTTTTAAAAAGATATAACACCAGCTCTAAATGCAACGTTTGTAGGAAACGTTCATGTCACGTCAACGCGATTAACGTTATGTAGGACTACTCATACTTTGAAAAGATTAACGTCAAAATAGAGTCTTTTGTGGTAAAACACCTCCACTAATTAAACAAAATGCTAAAAAATTGTCCCGCCAATCATGCGCAGTGCGCGCACACGCCAATGACTTACTTTTATGAGTCCCGTCTAGATATGCGTCAGGCTAGAGTTAAGGTTAGGTTAGAGTCAGGGTTACGTTAGAATTGTGATTAGAATTAGGGATAGGTTAGGCATAGCTTTGAGGTTAAGTTAGCATAAGGGTTAAGATTAAGGTTAGGTTAGTGTTAGAGTCATGCTATACAAAATGCAGAATAAACGCCACTGTGGAATGAATCGGGGAATGGTGGACAGCTATCTGTGTAAGTTTATGTGGATGAAGAAATATAAGAGGAAACGATGTTTATATGTATATAAATACCCAATGTCATGAATGGATCTCGTCCTCTTGTGTAAGTACTAAAACCTTTGTTTAATATAACCCGTATTTTGAATGTCTTTTTTGTGGGGAGGGCAGAGGTAAATGCTTTTCTATAAAGTATTCTTAACGTCAAAATAATGGAAATGGTAGAAAAACAGCAGCGAACAAAATGCATAAATAATAAGCAACTAATAGGCCCGTCACTATCCACCAAGCTCCACCCCTGTCCCATCGCCGTAATGTTGCATCTCTCTGCTGGTTTTACAAGTACTTCAATGGAATGTGCTCCGATGAACTTGCTACTCTGGTCCCCCCTCGACGTAAATACATCCGACCAACTCGGCAATCAGTTAAATCCTACTCATTCACTGTTGAGGTCCTCAGATTCCGGAGAGATTTGTACTCTAATAGCTTCTTTGCTCGAGCTGCTAGCCCTTGGAACTCCCTACATGCTCCCTGTTTCCCTGACTGTACCGACATGCAACAATTTAAATCTAATGTAAACAGACATCTCGCCGCACAACTCATGTCTTATGATTTCCCCTTTCATTTCTGGCACCACAGTAGCGCCTTACGTTTCAGTGGCAATATACATTGTCTGGGATGAACTCAAATTAAAAAATATATATAACTAAACATAACTGTAAATGATCAATCAATCTGAAGCAAGGCGTAAGGAACTATGCTTTTTTCCGAATCAAAGAAAAATAATTCAGTATTGACAAATACAGGGTTACATCCCTTTTGTAAGACGGCGTCCGTATAAAAATAATTCCGACCCGGTCAAAGTATTTTCTGGGAGACATAAAATCGAATTATATTTTATTGTTCTTTACAACATGCTGCAAAGATCCCCCAAAAGAACTGACGAACCAAAATCATATACTGATTCTGTAGGAAGAAAACTATCGATGAGAAAAATCGAGAAAGAGATCGACTTTACTTTACATATTAGAAGATTTACGGCGAGGAAAGTAGCCCAAAGAAAAACTCATCGGAATAAATACCACACTTTGATCTTAGCCAAAATGAAAAACAGGTATGGAAAGAGACGCGTCATCGTCATCATCATCATCATCATCATCATCATCATCATCATCATCATCATCATCATCGTCATCGTTATCGTCATCGTCATCATCATCATCACCAATTTTTTTTGTTTTTTTATGCCTCCTTGGACATCTCCCCTTTAGCTATCTTCTCAATTCAACTGTTTAAAAACAATTAAACTCTTAGTACAGTATCGATATCTAGATCAGATTTTGTTAAATATTTCATTTGACAACTCCCAAAAGTGCCCCCTCAATTTCTTCCTCCTACCACTATCACTGAATTTATCCGACCTCATCTCAAACTGATCCACGTTATTACTGTTCTTAATCCGATCTGACAACATATTCCAAAACATGTATCGATATTCAAGAAATATAGAAAGCGTTTGCTTAAAAAGATATAACACCAGCTCTAAATGGAACGTTTGTAGAAAACGTTCATGTCACGCCAACGCGATTAACGTTATGTAGGACTATTCATAATTTGAAAAGATTAACGTCAAAATAGAGTCTTTTGTGGTAAAACACCTCCACTAATTAAACAAAATGCTAAAAAATAGTCCCGCCAATCATGCGCAGTGCACGCAGAGTCGGGGTTACGTTAAAATTGTGATTAGAATTAGGGATAGGTTAGGCATAGCTTCGAGGTTAGGTTAGCATTAGGGTTAGAGTCATGCTATACAAAATGCAGAATAAACGCCACTGTGGAATGAATCGGGGAATGGTGGACAGCTATCTGTGTAAGTTTATGTGGATGCAGAAATATAAGAGGAAACGATGTTTATATGTATATAAATACCCAATGTCATGAATGGATCTCGTCCTCTTGTGTAAGTACTAAAACCCGTATTTTGAATGTCTTTTTTGGGGGGAGGGCAGAGGTAAATGCTTTTCTATAAAGTATCCTTAACGTCAAAATAATGGAAATGGTAGAAAAACAGCAGCGAACAAAATGCATAAATAATAAGCAACTAATAGGTCCGTCACTATCCACCAAGCTCCAGCCCCTGTCCCATCGCCGTAATGTTGCATCCCTCTGCTGGTTTTACAAGTACTTCAATGGAATGTGCTCCGATGAACTTGCTACTCTGGTCCCCCCTCGACGTAAATACATCCGACCAACTCGGGAATCAGTTAAATCCTACTCATTCACTGTTGAGGTCCTCAGATTCCGGAGAGATTTGTACTCTAATAGCTTCTTTGCTCGAGCTGCTAGCCCTTGGAACTCCCTACATGCTCCCTGTTTCCCTGACTGTACCGACATGCAACAATTTAAATCTAATGTAAACAGACATCTCGCCGCACAACTCATGTCTTATGATTTCCCCTTTCATTTCTGGCACCACAGTAGCGCCTTACGTTTCAGTGGCAATATACATTGTCTGGGATGAACTCAAATTAAAAAATATATATAACTAAACATAACTGTAAATGATCAATCAATCTGAAGCAAGGCGTAAGGAACTATGCTTTTTTCCGAATCAAAGAAAAATAATTCAGTATTGACAAATACAGAGTTACGTCCCTTTTTTAAGAAGGCGTCCGTATAAAAATAATTCCGACCCGGTCAAAGTATTTTCTGGGAGAAATAAAATCGAATTACATTTTATTGTTCTTTACAACATGCTGCAAAGATCCCCCAAAAGAACTGACGAACCAAAATCATATACTGATTCTGTAGGAAGAAAACTATCGATGACAAAAATCGAGAAAGAGACCGACTTTACTTTACATATTAGAAGATTTACGGCGAGGAAAGTAGCCCAAAGAAAAACACTGAAAATAATAAGTTTCCCATCCTAAAAAGAAAACAAAGTTAACAAATTACAGTTTATGCACTATACATAGGCAAGAACAGAGATTTATGGATGTTTCCATTACCCCCCCCCCCCCCCTACACACACACGAAATGTACAACGGCAATTTGTCTTTGGTGTAGGTACTCACATGCTACGAAATGGATACATGGACTACTTCTTTAATCGACTCCGGAAGTATAGATTCTTATATATCCAAATCATATGCTTGGCTGCGAATGCTAGAAAATATTAATGGCTTTTAAGCAGGTTAAGTTTTTTCGGTGTGTGAAAGTTCGACTTCATGCGAGGGGGGGGGCGAAAATTATGACCAACTATCGGACTGGTTCATCGTTTTGCTATTGAACTGCAAAACACTCCCCTCTCTTCGTCTAAGTACCTAAAATAAAACGGGGAAAATTCCATGAACAGAGTTTCTTTCCAAGAACTCACCACCAGTGGAACACGTTATCGCGAAAATGTTTCCTTACAGACTACAACATGGTTGTTTTTAAGCCCAATGTGAACAAATGTATGTCGAGTTCTCCTGTGAATTAATCATAGTTCATATTACTGTTCCATCTCTCACTAATCCTTATCCTCAAGTGGCTTTTGGACTTGGTGCATTGTGAACCATTAGTATAGAAATATATATATATATATATATATATATATATATATATATATATATAGGAAGGGGAAAATAGGGCAAAACCGAAGTCACCTAAACTCACCGATGAAATCGTATAATATAACAAAAGGAAGGGGAAAATTAAAATAAGATGATTGAAAACCGAACGAAAAAATAGGGTGAAAATAATGTCTTAATTTAGGAATATTTAGAATAATAATTATAGCAGATATTAAATGATTAAGAATATTAATCTTTGATTAAATAGTCGGCATACTTCTGGTGATATGGACAACACGGAAGTCACCTAAATTTACCGACACAACACGTGCGAAAAAAAAAATAACAAAATGAAAAAAGGAAAATGATAACCAAAAAAAAACTAAAGAAAAAAAGAAAATAATCGGACGAAAATAACAAAGACGGTCAGTAAAAATATGAACTTTAATTCATGAATTGTTAGATTAATAATGATAGGCGATGATGAATGATTAGAAATATAAATATATATATATATAGTATACGTACAGGTTATTTTAAAAGATTTTTTCAAAATTGATAACGAATATTGACTGTAATTCAAGCTATAATCGCCAAGTTTTAAAAAGTTTTTAAATTAGTTTTTGTACAATTTTGCACTGAGGATAGCCACACAAATAAATAAATAAATGCATAGGAACATTTTAAAATATATTGATGTTAGCCGAAACAATTGTCTGCGAAATAAAAAGTTGGAAAACATGACGTTAATCTGTCCTCTGTGATAATGATGTGGTATTGATCTACATAAAAATACTAAATATAGCATAGTTCTAGCTTTAAGCTATTGAGCTATTATAAGTACATATATATGTATATATATATATATATATATATATATATATATATATATATATATATATATATATATATATCCAGAACTCAAGAACAAAACAGAGTTAGCTAAACAATGGTGGCTTCTGAAAAATGAGAACCGGTCCCCAGTGGTTTCTGTGGT
>OY744523.1:11335522-11360522 GCA_963556195.1 Sepiola atlantica
TAAAAAATAATAAAGCATATTTTATAGGATAGCCAAGAGAACTTCCAAGAATTGGTCATATTACGGATAAAAACCGAGAAATTTAAAAGTTAAGTCATTTTACAGATAAAAACCAAGAAATTTGAAAGGTGAGTCATTTTACAGATAAAAACCGAGAAATTTCAAAGGTAAGTCATTTTACAGATAAAAACCGAGAAAGTTCAAAGGTAAGTCATTTTACGTATAAAAACCGAGAAATTTCAAAGTTAAGTCATTTTACAGATAAAAAGCGAGAAATTTCAAAGGTAAGTCATTTTACAGATAAAAACCGGGAAATTTCAAAGGTAAGTCATTTTACAGATAAAAACCGAGAAATTTCAAAGGTAAGTCATTTTACAGATAAAAATCGAGAAATTTTAAAGGTAAGTCATTTTACGGATACAAATCGAGAAATTTCAAAGGTAAGTCATTTTACAGATAAAAATCGAGAAATTTCAAAGGTATGTAATTTTACGGATAAAAACCGAGAAATTTCAAAAGTAAGTCATTTTACAGATAAAAAACCGAGAAATTTCAAAGGGAAGTCATTTTACGTAAACAAATCGAGAAATTTCAAAGGTAAGTCATTTTACAGATAAAAATCGAGAAATTTTAAAGGTAAGTCATTTTACGGATACAAATCGAGAAATTTCAAAGTTAAGACATTTTACAGATAAAGACCGAGAAATTTCAAAGGTAAGTCATTTTACGGATAAGAACCGAGAAATTTCAAAGGTATGTCATTTTACAGATAAAAATCGAGAAATTTTAAAGGTAAGTCATTTTACGGATACAAATCGAGAAATTTCAAAGTTAAGTCATTTTACAGATAAAGACCAGGAAATTTCAAAGGTAAGTCATTTTACGGATAAGAACCGAGAAATTTCAAAGGTATGTCATTTTACAGATGAAAATCGAGAAATTTCAAAGGTATGTCAGTTTACGGATAAAAACCGAGAAATTTCAAAAGTAAGTCATTTTACAGATAAAAACCGAGAAATTTCAAAAGGAAGTCATTTTACAGATAAAAACCGGGAAATTTCAAAAGTAAGTCATTTTACAGATAAAAACCGAGAAATTTCAAAGGTAAGTCATTTTACAGATAAAAATCGAGAAAGTTTAAAGGTAAGTCATTTTACGGATACAAATCGAGAAATTTCAAAGTTAAGTCATTTTACAGATAAAGACCGAGAAATTTCTAAAGGTAAGTCATTTTACGGATAAGAACCGATAAATTTCAAAGGTAAGTCATTTTACAGATAAAAATCGAGAAATTTCAAAGGTAAGTCATTTTACAGATAAAAATCGAGAAATTTTAAAGGTAAGTCATTTTACGAATACAAATCGAGAAATTTCAAAGTCAAGACATTTTACAGATAAAGACCGAGAAATTTCTAAAGGTAAGTCATTTTACGGATAAGAACCGAGAAATTTCAAAGGTAAGTCATTTTACAGATAAAAATCGAGAAATTTCAAAGGTATGTAATTTTACGGATAAAAACCGAGAAATTTCAAAAGTAAGTGATTTTACAGATAAAAAACTGAGAAATTTCAAAGGGAAGTCATTTTACGTAAACAAATCGAGAAATTTCAAAGGTAAGTCATTTTACAAATAAAAATCGAGAAATTTTAAAGGTAAGTCATTTTACGGATACAAATCGAGAAATTTCAATGTTAAGTCATTTTACAGATAAAGACCGAGAAATTTCAAAGGTAAGTCATTTTACGGATAAGAACCGAGAAATTTCAAAGGTATGTCATTTTACAGATAAAAATCGAGAAATTTCAAAGGTATGTCATTTTACGGATAAAAACCGAGAAATTTCAAAAGTAAGTCATTTTACAGATAAAAACCGAGAAATTTCAAAGGGAAGTCATTTTACAGATAAAAACCGATAAATTTCAAAAGTAAGTCATTTTACAGATAAAAACCTAGAAATTTCAAAGGTAAGTCATTGTACAGATAAAAACCGAGAAATTTCAAAAGTAAGTCATTTTACAAATAAAAATCGAGAAATTTTAAAGGTAAGTCATTTTACGAATACAAATCGAGAAATTTCAAAGTTAAGTCATTTTACAGATAAAGACCAGGAAATTTCAAAGGTAAGTCATTTTACGGATAAGAACCGAGAAATTTCAAAGGTAAGTCATTTTACAGATAAAAATCGAGAAATTTCAAAGGTAAGTCATTTTACAGATAAAAATCGAGAAATTTCAAAGGTAAGTCATTTTACAGATAAAAACCGAGAAATTTCAGAAGTATGTCATTTTACGGATACAAATCGAGAAATTTCAAAAGTATGTCATTTTACGGATACAAATCGAGAAATGTCAAAGTAAAATCATTTTACAGATAAAGACCGAGAAATTTCAAAAGTAAGTCATTTTACAAATAAAAATCGAGATATTTTAAAGGTAAGTCATTTTACAGATAAAAACCGAGAAATTTCAAAGGTAAGTCATTTTACGGATAAAAACCGTAAAATTTCCAAGTTAAGTCATTTTACAGATAAAAACCGAGACATTTCAAAGGTAAGTCATTTTACAGATAAAAACCGAGAAATTTCAAAAGTAAGTCATTTTATAGATAAAAACCGAGAAATTTCAAAGGTAAGTCATTTTACAGATAAAAACCGGGAAATTTAAAAAATGAAGTCATTTTACAGATAAAAACCGAGAAAAATCTAAAGGTAAGTCATTTTACAAACAAAAATCGAGAAATTTTAAAGGTAAGTCATTTTACGGATAAAAATCGAGAAATTTCAATGTTAAGTCATTTTACAGATAAAGACCGAGAAATTTAAAAGGTAAGTCATTTTACGGATAAGAACCGAGAAATTTCAAAGGTATGTCATTTTACGGATAAAAATCGAGAAATTTCAAAGGTATGTCATTTTACGGATAAAAACCGAGAAATTTCAAAGGTAAGTCATTTTACAGATAAAAACCGAGAAATTTCAAAGGGAAATCATTTTACAGATAAAAACCGGGAAATTTCAAAAGTAAGTCATTTTACAGATAAAAACCGAGAAATTTCAAAGGTAAGTCATTTTACAGATAAAAACCGAGAAATTTCAAAAGTAAGTCATTTTACAAATAAAAATCGAGAAATTTTAAAGGTAAGTCATTTTACGGATACAAATCGAGAAATTTCAAAGTTAAGTCATTTTACAGATAAAGACCGAGAAATTTCTAAAGGTAAGTCATTTTACGGATAAGAACCGATAAATTTCAAAGGTAAGTCATTTTACAGATAAAAATCGAGAAATTTCAAAGGTAAGTCATTTTACAGATAAAAATCGAGAAATTTCAAAGGTAAGTCATTTTACAGATAAAAACCGAGAAATTTCAGAAGTATGTCATTTTACGGATACAAATCGAGAAATTTCAAAAGTATGTCATTTTACGGATACAAATCGAGAAATGTCAAAGTAAAATCATTTTACAGATAAAGACCGAGAAATTTCAAAAGTAAGTCATTTTACAAATAAAAATCGAGATATTTTAAAGGTAAGTCATTTTACAGATAAAAACCGAGAAATTTCAAAGGTAAGTCATTTTACGGATAAAAACCGTAAAATTTCCAAGTTAAGTCATTTTACAGATAAAAACCGAGACATTTCAAAGGTAAGTCATTTTACAGATAAAAACCGAGAAATTTCAAAAGTAAGTCATTTTATAGATAAAAACCGAGAAATTTCAAAGGTAAGTCATTTTACAGATAAAAACCGGGAAATTTAAAAAATGAAGTCATTTTACAGATAAAAACCGAGAAAAATCTAAAGGTAAGTCATTTTACAAACAAAAATCGAGAAATTTTAAAGGTAAGTCATTTTACGGATAAAAATCGAGAAATTTCAATGTTAAGTCATTTTACAGATAAAGACCGAGAAATTTAAAAGGTAAGTCATTTTACGGATAAGAACCGAGAAATTTCAAAGGTATGTCATTTTACGGATAAAAATCGAGAAATTTCAAAGGTATGTCATTTTACGGATAAAAACCGAGAAATTTCAAAGGTAAGTCATTTTACAGATAAAAACCGAGAAATTTCAAAGGGAAATCATTTTACAGATAAAAACCGGGAAATTTCAAAAGTAAGTCATTTTACAGATAAAAACCGAGAAATTTCAAAGGTAAGTCATTTTACAGATAAAAACCGAGAAATTTCAAAAGTAAGTCATTTTACAAATAAAAATCGAGAAATTTTAAAGGTAAGTCATTTTACGGATACAAATCGAGAAATTTCAAAGTTAAGTCATTTTACAGATAAAGACCGAGAAATTTCTAAAGGTAAGTCATTTTACGGATAAGAACCGATAAATTTCAAAGGTAAGTCATTTTACAGATAAAAATCGAGAAATTTCAAAGGTAAGTCATTTTACAGATAAAAATCGAGAAATTTCAAAGGTAAGTCATTTTACAGATAAAAACCGAGAAATTTCAGAAGTATGTCATTTTACGGATACAAATCGAGAAATTTCAAAAGTATGTCATTTTACGGATACAAATCGAGAAATGTCAAAGTAAAGTCATTTTACAGATAAAGACCGAGAAATTTCAAAAGTAAGTCATTTTACAGATAAAAATCGAGAAATTTCAAAGGTAAGTGATTTTACAGATAAAAACCAGGAAATTTCAAAGGTAAGTCATTTTACAAATAAAAATCGAGATATTTTAAAGGTAAGTCATTTTACAGATAAAAACCGAGAAATTTCAAAGGTAAGTCATTTTACGGATAAAAACCGTAAAATTTCCAAGTTAAGTCATTTTACAGATAAAAACCGAGACATTTCAAAGGTAAGTCATTTTACAGATAAAAACCGAGAAATTTCAAAAGTAAGTCATTTTACAGATAAAAACCGAGAAATTTCAAAGGTAAGTCATTTTACAGATAAAAACCGGGAAATTTAAAAAATGAAGTCATTTTACAGATAAAAACCGAGAAAAATCTAAAGGTAAGTCATTTTACAAACAAAAATCGAGAAATTTTAAAGGTAAGTCATTTTACGGATAAAAATCGAGAAATTTCAATGTTAAGTCATTTTACAGATAAAGACCGAGAAATTTTAAAGGTAAGTCATTTTACGGATAAGAACCGAGAAATTTCAAAGGTATGTCATTTTACGGATAAAAATCGAGAAATTTCAAAGGTATGTCATTTTACGGATAAAAACCGAGAAATTTCAAAGGTAAGTCATTTTACAGATTAAAATCGAGAAATTTTAAAGGTAAGTCATTTTACGTATACAAATCGAGAAATTTCAAAGGTAAGTCATTTTACAGATAAAAACCGAGAAATTTCGAAGGTAAGTCATTTTACAGATAAAACCCGAGAAATTTCAAAAGTATGTCATTTTACAGATAAAAACCGAGAAATTTCAAAGGTAAGTCATTTTACAGATAAAAACCGAGAAATTTCAAAATTAAGTCATTTTACAGATAAAAACCGAGAAATATCAAAGGTAAGTCATTTTACGGATAAGAACCGAGAAATTTCAAAGGTAAGTCATTTTACAGATAAAAACCGGGAAATTTAAAAAATGAAGTCATTTTACAGATAAAAACCGAGAAAAATCTAAAGGTAAGTCATTTTACAAACAAAAATCGAGAAATTTTAAAGGTAAGTCATTTTACGGATAAAAATCGAGAAATTTCAATGTTAAGTCATTTTACAGATAAAGACCGAGAAATTTAAAAGGTAAGTCATTTTACGGATAAGAACCGAGAAATTTCAAAGGTATGTCATTTTACGGATAAAAATCGAGAAATTTCAAAGGTATGTCATTTTACGGATAAAAACCGAGAAATTTCAAAGGTAAGTCATTTTACAGATAAAAACCGAGAAATTTCAAAGGGAAGTCATTTTACAGATAAAAACCGGGAAATTTCAAAAGTAAGTCATTTTACAGATAAAAACCGAGAAATTTCAAAGGTAAGTCATTTTACAGATAAAAACCGAGAAATTTCAAAAGTAAGTCATTTTACAAATAAAAATCGAGAAATTTCAAAGGTAAGTCATTTTACGGATACAAATCGAGAAATTTCAAAGTTAAGTCATTTTACAGATAAAGACCGAGAAATTTCTAAAGGTAAGTCATTTTACGGATAAGAACCGATAAATTTCAAAGGTAAGTCATTTTACAGATAAAAATCGAGAAATTTCAAAGGTAAGTCATTTTACAGATAAAAATCGAGAAATTTCAAAGGTAAGTCATTTTACAGATAAAAACCGAGAAATTTCAGAAGTATGTCATTTTACGGATACAAATCGAGAAATTTCAAAAGTATGTCATTTTACGGATACAAATCGAGAAATGTCAAAGTAAAGTCATTTTACAGATAAAGACCGAGAAATTTCAAAAGTAAGTCATTTTACAGATAAAAATCGAGAAATTTCAAAGGTAAGTGATTTTACAGATAAAAACCGAGACATTTCAAAGGTAAGTCATTTTACAAATAAAAATCGAGATATTTTAAAGGTAAGTCATTTTACAGATAAAAACCGAGAAATTTCAAAGGTAAGTCATTTTACGGATAAAAACCGTAAAATTTCCAAGTTAAGTCATTTTACAGATAAAAACCGAGACATTTCAAAGGTAAGTCATTTTACAGATAAAAACCGAGAAATTTCAAAAGTAAGTCATTTTACAGATAAAAACCGAGAAATTTCAAAGGTAAGTCATTTTACAGATAAAAACCGGGAAATTTAAAAAATGAAGTCATTTTACAGATAAAAACCGAGAAAAATCTAAAGGTAAGTCATTTTACAAACAAAAATCGAGAAATTTTAAAGGTAAGTCATTTTACGGATAAAAATCGAGAAATTTCAATGTTAAGTCATTTTACAGATAAAGACCGAGAAATTTTAAAGGTAAGTCATTTTACGGATAAGAACCGAGAAATTTCAAAGGTATGTCATTTTACGGATAAAAATCGAGAAATTTCAAAGGTATGTCATTTTACGGATAAAAACCGAGAAATTTCAAAGGTAAGTCATTTTACAGATTAAAATCGAGAAATTTTAAAGGTAAGTCATTTTACGTATACAAATCGAGAAATTTCAAAGGTAAGTCATTTTACAGATAAAAACCGAAAAATTTCGAAGGTAAGTCATTTTACAGATAAAAACCGAGAAATTTCAAAAGTATGTCATTTTACAGATCAAAACCGAGAAATTTCAAAGGTAAGTCATTTTACAGATAAAAACCGAGAAATTTCAAAATTAAGTCATTTTACAGATAAAAACCGAGAAATATCAAAGGTAAGTCATTTTACGGATAAGAACCGAGAAATTTCAAAGGTAAGTCATTTTACAGATAAAAACCGAGAAATTTTAAAGGTAAGTCATTTTACGGATACAAATCGAGAAATTTCAAAGTTTAGTCGTTTTACAGATAAAGACCGAGAAATTTCAAAAGTAAGTCATTTTACGGATAAGAACCGAGAAATTTCAAAGGTAAGTCATTTTACAGATAAAAATCGAGAAATTTCAAAGGTAAGTCATTTTACAAATAAAAATCGAGAAATTTAAAAGGTAAGTCATTTTACAGATAAAGACCGAGAAATTTCAGAAGTATGTCATTTTACGGATACAAATCGAGAAATTTCAAAAGTATGTCATTTTACGGATACAAATCGAGAAATGTCAAAGTAAAGTCATTTTACAGATAAAGACCGAGAAATTTCAAAAGTAAGTCATTTTACAGATAAAAACCGAGAAATTTCTAAGGTAAGTCATTTTACAGATAAAAACCGGGAAATTTCAAATGTATGTCATTTTACAGATAAAAATCGAGAAATTTCAAAGGTATGTCATTTTACAGATAAAAACCGAGAAATTTCAAAGGTAAGTCATTTTACAGATAAAAACCGAGAAATTTCAAAAGTATGTCATTTTACGGATACAAATCGAGAAATTTCAAAAGTATGTCATTTTACGGATACAAATCGAGAAATGTCAAAGTTAAGTCAGTTTACAGATAAAGACCGAGAAATTTCAAAAGTAAGTCATTTTACAGATAAAAACCAGGAAATTTCAAAGGTAAGTCATTTTACAGATAAAAACCGAGAAATTTCAAAGGTAAGTCATTTTACAAATAAAAATCGAGAAATTTTAAAGGTAAGTCATTTTACGGATACAAATCGAGAAATTTCAAAGTTTAGTCATTTTACAGATAAAGACCGAGAAATTTCAAAGGTAAGTCATTGTACGGATAAGAACCGAGAAATTTCAAAGGTAAGTCATTTTACAGATAAAAATCGAGAAATTTTAAAGGTAAGTCATTTTACGGATACAAATCGAGAAATTTCAAAGTTTAGTCATTTTACAGATAAAAACCGAGAAATTTCTAAAGGTAAGTCATTTTACAGATAAAAATCGAGAAATTTCAAAGGTATGTCATTTTACGGATAAAAACCGAGAAATTTCAAAGGTAAGTCATTTTACAGATAAAAATCGAGAAATTTCAAAAGTATGTCATTTTACGGATACAAATCGATAAATTTCAAATGTATGTCATTTTACGGATACAAATCGAGAAATGTCAAAGTTAAGTCATTTTACAGATAAAGACCGAGAAATTTAAAAAGTATGTCATTTTACTGATAAAAACCGAGAAATTTAAAAGGTAAGTCATTTTACAGATAAAAATCGAGAAATTTAAAAGGTATGTTATTTTACGGATAAAAACCGAGAAATTTCAAAGATAAGTCATTTTACGTTAAACTTACATAACAACTGAACCGAAGGCTAAGAAATAAAAAAGTTTGGTATAAAGAATAATATAAATACAGTTGGTGCTTATTTCATAATAATTTGAAGATTGAAATTCAAAGAAAACAGTTCAGATTTAAAAGGAATACGTGTCTTCAATATGCGCCCTTCTTTTATAAGATAGAAAATATATCTCGTCTTTTAATAAAAAGAAAGACGAATTAGAAAAAATATCAATGCTTCTTCTATTTGGTATCTCGGATAGACACCTTGGCATGGTGATGGAGCTTGCATGCTCCGTCGAATTCAAGATGGATGCCATCGGAGGCGAAAGCCATTGGTAGGGCCACTGAAGGAGGTATGATATCGGGCGAGAAGCCGGGCGAAGGTCGATTTAACCTCCAAGTCCATATGGCGCTCCCAGACGGAAGAGCCTAACGAAACTAACGGTTGGGTCAATGTACAAAGGCTGATACTTCTCTATCGGCTCCAGTCGTATATGATCTTATTGCCATTGGATATAGCACATAACGTACACTTGGAAATAAATATGTTTTTTTCTGGTCTTCAACAAAACCACAACTGCCATCCTCACCGATGAGGACAGCCATGATTATGACGTACACTTCGACCCAAATATTAATAGACTTTCTCTTGACATAATAAATACTGAAGTTGTTTTTAATAATTTTTATTGGTTTTTAATTCCAATAGTTCTGAAAACCAATTCTCTTTAATTGACCGCACAATTTCAAATTGGTTTCCTAAGTACAACATCCATATTAGACCAATCAAGTTGAAGTATTATTTACGATTTGCTTTGCTAAACTCCTTGAAAGTGCATAAATGTTGACCTAATGCCCTGAATTCACCGTTTAAACATGTTTCTATATCAGGCGTGTCTATTAAACTTGATTTGGCCGTTACAATTTTCTCACACGATAGTAAATTTATTCGCCATTGTCAGGTTAAGCATACATTCATAGTGATCGGTTAATTTGCTTAGGAATGAATCATATAGGTACAAATATAAACACATATCTATCTATCTATCTATCTATCTATCTATCTATCTATCTATCTATCTATCTACACCTCTCTCTCTCTCTATATATATATATTAATTTATATATATATATATATTTCCTGTACTGATGAGAGTAAATAGCTTGAAACGCTAGCGTTAGTAGGTATTACTAATTTAATATTTATTAATAAATATTACATATATATATATATATAAAAGATGGCTGCAACCCATCTTCAAGTATCTATCTATCTATCTATCTATCTATCTATCTATCTATCTATCTATCTATCTATCTATCTATCTATCTATCTATCTATCCATCTATCTATCTATCTATCTATCTATCTATCTATCTACACCTCTCTCTCTCTCTATATATATTAATTTATATATATATATATATATATATGTATATATATATATATTTCCTGCACTGATGAGAGTAAATAGCTTGAAACGCTAGCGTCTGTAGGTATTAATAATTTAATATTTATTAATAAATATTACATATATATATATATATAAAAGATGGCTGCAACCGATCTTCAAGTATCTATCTATCTATCTATCTATCTATCTATCTATCTATCTATCTATCTATCTATCTATCTATCTATCTATCCTCTCTGTCTCTGTCTCTGTCTCTGTCCCTATCTTTCTCTCTCTCTCTCTCTCTCTCTCTCTCTCTCTATATATATATATATATATATATATATATATATATATATATATAGTAATCCAGATAAAGTAAACATCCACAGGATAAAAATCCAAAGAATTTCAACCGGGCTTATAAATAGTGCTCAATATCAAATAGAGCTTTGATATATATGATTATTTTTATTTATACATGTCTGTATTTGTACATGTCTGTATAAATAAAAATAATCATATATATATATATATATATATATATATATATATATATATATATGAAAGATGGCAACTTATCTTCAAGTATCTATCTATCCTCTCTCTTTCTCTCTCTCTCTCTCTCTCTATATATATATATATGTGTGTGTGTGTGTGTGTAAGATGGTTGCAACTGATATTCAAGTATGGCAATCACCTGCTATTCACATTAGAAATGTGTAGAGTACATGTGTCTTTTTAGCCCTGCCAATGACTGACGCTCTCTTATACAAATATGACAAGTATGAAAACCCTTTGTAAAGGGCGCTGATCTATTGTTTTGGTTGACATTCATGCGAAGTTTGGGGCCTCCAACTGAATCACATTCCGCTCAGATACTCTGCGTATACAAACACTACTTAAAATATAGTCAACACCATCCACATGTTCGGGATTTCTTTGGTGACGTCTAAGGCCGACATTACTGCAACAAAGCCTTCCACTTTGATTACAGGTTAATTTAGTCTAAGATTTTACAGATGTTGATAGGATGATGCCAACCGTCTTGCACGTATCTTGAATGAATAACCGGTAATACCACTTTTTTGTGGTATTCGCCCAGTGGCCGGTATTCCGACTTTCAATGTCACATACTGTCCCGAGTCAGCATGTATATTCCGGTCAGGGAAGATTCACAGAAAACAGATGATTGGAATAGTCCATTATTTACAATAGGGGATATCACAGCTAGTAATAGAAATACATTATGTAATATCTGTTATTCGCTCTTGGCGAGCATCCCGGTTCCACCGAAAGCGGAAGTTTCTAGGGAATATAAAATTAAAGTGAGTTTTCACAGTCAGCATGTATCTCCTAGTTAGTGTAGATGGCATACAGCGCCTAGTATTTCCAAATGGTCACCCATCTTGCACTGACCAAGCTCGAGGTTGCTTAACTACGGTGATCTAACGGGAACTGCTGTGTCAACGTGATGATGCCGTGTATCTTAGCTGAGTTTTTATGATGGATGCGATTCCTTTCAAATGATATCTAACAATTCGGCACTATCTTCAGCCACAAAGAGACAACCTCTCCCAGTGTTTAACTTTGCTTTTTGCTTTCACTAAATCTTCTGAATTCCTAATTTTGGGTAAGGTAGTTCGATGGTTCGGTTAAAAGTTGAATCCGCCCCATCCTGTTCAGTCTCTCATTAACTTCGGTTTAGAAAGGACGTCGGGATGGGGTAATACCAGTCGAGGATTCGTTCTCAACAATCAGTCCGGCAGGAACTTGGTCATTTCGGTGGCTTTTTATCTGTTGGGCTGAGGCATATTGTCCTGGGTTGTCCTAGGAGGTGCACCCTCCCAGGCATTGCCTCCCCTCTTTGGGGTGGAGTAAGTTTATCGCTTCCTGCCTGAGACGCCTTGACCGGGGAATGCCGACTGGGTTGCCCAGGCTATTTTTGCTAGGCCAGAGTGCTCCTTCTTTAGGGGCGCTGGTTTGACTCTACCCCCACTTTCCGACCTTGTGTCACATATTCCTGCGGTGGGAAGGAATTAAATACCTGGTACAATTAAACTAACTCTCCATATAAAAGTTATTAACGAATCCGGACATTTTCACCTCATCATGCCAATTTCATCCCAGGCGTTACTAAAGTAAAGGATCACCTAAAAAATCGATAATAAAATGCGAAAATCTTTCTGTAAGCAAAAATATTTGGTATAAATAAATCGCAGTCGATGCCTGACTTGTCCACCAAATTTTAGTCATAAATGTCCAACAGTCTTTTTTTTATTACCGTTCAATAATATGGGTTGCTACTTTGGCGATAATCTCATCAGTCGGAGGTGTTAACTATAATGGACTTCACACTCACCGGATCATAACCCTCCACATTTTTATCTGCAAAGTTATCTCAAAGATAATGCCTATTAAACCAATCCTCAGACTTTTCTCAACTGATAACAGCCCAAATCAGGGCAGTGCCAAGAGAGGATCGTGTCAGAGGTATTGGCA
Organism: Sepiola atlantica; assembly: GCA_963556195.1. Taxonomy (NCBI): domain Eukaryota; kingdom Metazoa; phylum Mollusca; class Cephalopoda; order Sepiida; family Sepiolidae; genus Sepiola; species Sepiola atlantica. Next base: position 11,348,158 of record OY744523.1, read on the forward strand.
ATTCTGCTTTACATTGATAGAGATGAAACAAAGATTGTTGGACATTCATGGCTGAAACTTGGTGGACAAGTCAGGGATAGACTGAAGTTTATTTGTGCTAAATATTGTTGGAATTCAAAAGGGGATTATAAATGTTATTAACGGTTGCATGGGTAGCAGTTGCGGGTGGAGTCATCTATATCTCAGATGTTATGCTGGTGCAATGAATTCATTCCAGAACTTCAGTGCCACTTATGCACATTTGCCAATGTAAACCGACTATTTGTCATGAAAATTGTTCTTGATAATATTCCACCATCCTTAGATGCTTTCGGTAAATGACCGAAGTCTTGCATGTATAGAGCAAGAATCACGAAAAAATGGTTGGATAAACTTCACTTTTGGTCTTAATTGAAATTCCTCGTCCACTCAAAAGATATTTTCAGCTTTTTAAATGCGTTACTTGCATTTTTTATCGAAACAGACATTTGAAGAGTTCGACTGCAAACCGCGATAAACGCCATTTAAAAAAAAAATTGTTACATTACTGCTCCGAAAAGTTTTCTATTTCATCAGCCTAAAACACTCAAAATAATTTGTGTGTGATATTTGTTTAATATTCTTGCTTTTTAGATTTTAAATATTCGTCTTTGTAAAGTTTAATTTCTCAATTTGAAGAAATTGGATTTATCGCGTTTTGTATTTGAACTCTTCATTTCATCATATAGATCGCAGAACATTCCTCAAGAACTGGCTAGGTACACAAACTTATTCATAATCTTTAAATTCCTGCCATACATGTATAGGCTGGGCTCAGAGTAAACTTTCTCTGTAAGTTGGTACATAACTGTATTTTTTAAATTAATAGTGAAAGTCAAAGCATAGCCTGTCTTCAAGAAAAAATTGAAGAGATAATCAAATTTATTTAGCAAAAAATAACCAAGTGCTACAAGCCATGTAAAGAGACAGGTAGAAGTTATTTACATTCACATATAGTCTGACAGTTTGTCTAAGGTAGCTTTAGACCTGGATATGGTAGTCATCGCGACGACCTACTCGCTGCCTTTCTTCTATTGAGCTGAAAATGACAGTAAAACATCTTTTGAGTGTCTGCGGAGACCACCACTTGGCACTGCTGTGAACAACTCCCCGAAAGGTAGATTTACATTCCCGTTGATTATGTTGTACGTCAGAATCAAGTCTCTTTGCATCCTCCGCTACTTCCAAGGCTGCTTCAAACAAAGTGGGCTCCCTCTACCGCACTAGAAAATTTTTCACACCTCACATTATCCTATATATCTACAAAGCATTCACCCGCCTATTCATGGAGTATTGTTGTCACATCTGGGCTGAAGCACCATCTATCAGTCTCTCTCTCTTAGACCAGGCCCGAAAAAGAGTATCTAATCTAATAGGTCCCTCACTATCCACCAAGCTGAAGCCCCTGTCGCCATCGCAGCAATGTTGCCTCCTTGTGCTTGTTTTACAAGTACTTCTATGAAATGTGCTCCGATGAACTTGCTGCTGTAGTGCCCCCCCCTCGACGTAAATACACTCGACCAACCCGACTATCAGCTGAATCCCATCCATTTGCTGCGGAGGTTCCCAGATGCTGGAAGGCCTCCTACTTTAATAGATTCTTTCCTTGCGCTGCCGGCCCTTGGAACTCCCTCTCTGCTCCCTGTTTCATTGACTGTAACGACATGCATAAATCTAAACCTAATGCGAACAAGCATTTCACTGCACAGCTCCCAATTTAGGATGACCCCCAAAACTTTCACCCTAATTCTCAGTAGCCCCTTACGTGTATAGTGGAAACTTGTTTGGGGTGAACTAAGTTTTTAAAAACCCTCAATGTGGAATAGATTTTGTCTTTTTACGCGGTTTTTGTGGATAGTCCTGTCACGATTCTGGTTGCCAACGCTGCAGGTGTACGATATCTTTTTGTAGATAATAATTTGTTGCTTGGATGGTATACTCAAGAATGGTTCGTAGCAGAGTTATGGAACGGAAAGTGCATGTAAACTTGTGACAGATCTACAAAAGTACAGTCATCATATAAACTCTGTAATGAAAGAATTCAATTCTGTTGTATTTACATGATATTCAACATCGGACCAGTTGTTCAATATCTAATGTATACCGCACGTGAGCTCAAACCCCGAAAGCCATGAGAAAAACGAAACTTGAGAAAACCTATAGCAAAATACAACTCAAACATTATTGGTTCAGTCATGTCACGTTGCGTAACACCAGTCATTACTCAAACAGGATTAAATCGTTTACTATTATTAACCTTTGTTCGCATGGAATCATGAGAAAGATTGTATAGAAATGTGAACATATAAATATTATCAGCTTTCGGCAGCAAAACATTAGTGTTCACGGTATCAAAAGTTTCGTCAAGTCAACAAATACCTGATGAAGGTTCATGATCTGTTCAATATATTTTTTACAGTTATCTGATAGAAGATTACGTATATCTCCTGTTCCTCTACTGTTTTTATAAGCATGTTCCGAATGTATGTAAGATAAAAGCTTGTCAAGCATGATTTTTGGCAAAACCATTTTCACAAAGGAAAGCAAACATATTAATAGTTTAGACCAGGGGTTTTCAAACTTTTTGACTTGTGGACTCCTTTATATTTATGGTTTTACCATAGAGACTACTTTATAAACGCTTATGAAAGTTATACATACATTTTTGGTAAAAATAACATAATTTTGCATTAAACCAAACAAACTAGTTTTGTGCTTATTTTAGACGCGAGTGTTTAAATAAAATAAATTAACACTTTAGACGTAAGTGTTCAAATAAAATTAATTAACACTTTAGACGTAAGTGTTCAAATAAAATTAATTAACACTTTAGACGTAAGTGTTCAAATAAAATTAATTAACACTTTAGACGCAAGTGTTCAAATAAAATAAATTAACACTTTAGACGTAAGTGTTCAAATAAAATAAATTAATAATTTAGACGTAAGTGTTCAAATAAAATAAATTAATAATTTAGACGTAAGTGTTCAAATAAAATAAATTAATAATTCAGACGGAAATGTTCAAATAAAATAAATTAACACTTTAGACGTAAGTGTTCAAATAAAATAAATTAATAATTTAGACGGAAATGTTCAAATAAAATAAATTAACACTTTAGACGTAAGTGTTCAAATAAAATTAATTAATACTTTAGACGCAAGTGTTCGAATAAAATAAATTAATACTTAAGACGGACGTGTTCAAATAAAATAAATTAATACTTTAGACGCAAGTGTTCAAATAAAACAAATTAAAACTTTAGACGTAAGTTTTCAAATAAAATGAATTAATACTTTAGACGCAAGTGTTCAAATAAAACAAATTAAAACTTTAGACGTAAGTGTTCAAATAAAATGAATTAATACTTTAGACGCAAGTGTTCCAATAAAATAAATTAATACTTAAGACGGACGTGTTCAATTAAAATAAATTTATACTTTAGACGAAAGTGTTCAAATAAAACAAATTAAAACTTTAGACGTAAGTGTTCAAATAAAATGAATTAATACTTTAGACGCAAGTGTTAAAATATAATAAATTAACACTTTAGACGTAAATGTTCAAATAAAATAAATTAATACTTTAGACGTAAGTGTTCGAATAAAATAAATTAAATGTTTAGACGTAAGTGTTCAAATAAAATATATTATTACTTTAGACGCAAGTGTTCAAATAAAATAAATTAAAACTTTAGACGCAAGTGTTTAAATAAAACAAATAAACACTTTAGACGTAAGTGTTCAAATAAACTTATTTAATACTTTAGACGTTAGTGTTCAAATAAAATAAATAAATACTTTAGAAGCAAGTGTTCAAATGAACAAATTGACACTTTAGACGTAAGTGTTAAAATAAATTAATACTTTAGAAGCAAATGTTCAAATAAAATAAAGTAATACTTAAGACGTAAGTGTTCAAATAAAATGAGTTAATACTTCAGACGCAAGTGTTCAAATGAAATAAATTAACACTTTAGCCGTAAATGTTCAAATAAAATAAATTAATACTTAAGACGAAAGTGTTACAATCAAATAAATTCATACTTTTGAAGCAAGTGTTCAAATGAACAAATTGACACTTTAGACGTAAGTGTTCAAATAAATTTATACTTTAGACGTAAGTGTTCAAATAAAATGAATTAATACTTTAGAAGCAAGTGTTAAAATAAAATAAGTTTACACTTTAGACGTAAGTGTTCAAAAAAATAATGTAATACTTTAGAAGCAAGTGTTCAAATAAAATAAATTAATACTAAAGACGTAAGTGTTCAAATGAAATAAATTAATACTTTAGACGTAAGTGTTCAAATAAAAAAAATTAACACTTTAGACGTAAGTGTTTAAATGAAATAAATAAATACTTAAGACGCTAGTTTTATAATAAAATAAATCTATACTTTAAAAGGAAGTGTTAAAATAAAATAAATTAACACTTTAGACGTACGTGTTCAAATAAAATAAATTAATACTTTAGACGCAAGTGTTCAAATGAAATAAATTAACACTTTAGACGCAAGTGTTAAAATAAAATAAATTAACACTTTAGCCGTAAGTGTTCAAATACAATAAATTAATACTTTAGACGCAAGTGTTCAAATAAAAAAATTAACACTTAAGACGTAAGTGTAAAAATAAAATAAATTAACACTTTAGACGTAAGTGTTCAAATAAAATAAATAAATACTTACGACGCAAGTGTTCAAATAAAATAAATAACCACTTTAGACGTAAGTGTTGAAATAAAGTAAATTAAAAGTTCAGACGTAAGTGTTGAAATGAAATGAATTAATACTTTGGAGCAAGTGTTCAAATAAAATTAATTAATACTTTAGAAGCAAGTGTTCAAATAAATTAATTGACACTTTAGACGTAAGTGTTCAAATAAAATAAATTAATACTTTAGAGGTAAGTGTTCAAATGAAATAAATTAACTCGTTAGACGTAAGTGTTCAAATAAAATAAATTAACACTTTAGACGTAAGTGTTTAAATAAATTTATACTTTAGGAGCAAGTGTTCAAAATAAATAAATAATTACTTAACACGTAAGTGTTTAAAAGAAAATAAATTAATACTTTAGACGTAAGTGTTCAAATAAAAACCAATTAACACTATAGACGTCAGTGTTCAAATAAAATAACTTAATAGTTTAGACGCAAGTGTTCAAATAAAATAAATAACCACTTTAGACGCCAGTGTTGCGATAAAATAAATTAAAACTTTAGACGTAAGTGTTCAAATTAAATGAATTAATACTTTAGAAGCAAGTGTTCAAACAAAATAAGTTCACACTTTAGACGTAAGTGTTCAAATAAAATAATGTAATACTTTAGAAGCAAGTGTTCAAATAAAATAAATTTATACTAAAGACGTAAGTGTTAAAATAAAATAAATGAATACTTTAGACGAGAGTGTTAAAATTACAAAACTTAACACTTTAAACGCAAGTGTTCAAATGAAATAAATTAACACTTTGGCCCTCAGTGTTCAAATAAAGTAAATTAACCCTATAGACGAAAGTGTTCAAATAAAATAAATTATTACTTTAGACGCAAGTGTTCAAATAAGATCAATTAACACTTTAGAGGTAAGTGGTCAAATGAAACAAATTAATACTTTAGACGCAAGTTTTAAAATAAAATAAATTAATACTTTAGACGTAAGTGTTCAAATAAAATAAATTAACACTTTAGAGGCAAGTGGTCAAATGAAATAAATTAACACTTTAGAAGCAAGTGTTCAAATAAAATACATTAATACTTTAGACGCAAGTGTTCAAATATAACAAATAAACACTTTAGACGCAAGTGTTCAACTTAAATGAATTTACACTTTAGACGCAAGTGTTCAAATAAAATAAATGAATACTTTAGACGCAAGTGTTCAAATAAAATAAATGAATACTTTAGACGCAAGTGTTCAAATAAAATACATGAACATTTTAGACGTAAGTTTTCAAATAAAATAAAAGTATACTTTAGATGGAAGTGTTCAAATAAAATATATTAACACTTTAGACGTAAGTGTTCAAATTAAATAAATGAATACTTTAGACGCAAGTGTTCAAATAAAATAAATAAACAATTTAGACGTAAGTGTTCAAATAAAATAAATTAACACCATAGACGCAATTGTTCAAATAAAATAAATTAATACTTTAGACGCAAGTGTTCAAATAAAATGAATAAACACTTTAGACGCAAGTGTTCAAATAAAATAAATGTATACTTTAGACTCAAGTGTTCAAATGAAATGAATTAACACTTTAGACGCAAGTGTTAAAATTAAATATGTTAACACTTTAGACGCAAGTGTTCCAATAAAATAATTTAAGACTTTAGACGTAAGTGTTAAAATAAAATCAATTAATACTTAAGACGGAAGTGTTCAAATGGAATAAATAAACCCTTTAGACGTAAGTGTTTAAATAAAATACGCTAATACTTTAGACGCAAGTTTTCAAATGAAATAATTTAACAATTTAGACGTAAGTGTTCAAAACTAATAAATTAATACTTTAGACATAAGAGTTCAAATAAAATAAATTAATATTTTAGAAGTAAGTGTTCAAATAAAATAAATTAATACTTTAGACGCAAGTGTTCATATAAAATAAATGACCACTTTAAACGCAAGTGTTGAAATAAAATAAATTAAAACTTTAAACGTAAGTGTTCAAATAAAATAAATTAATACTTTTGAAGCAAGTGTTCAAATAAAATAAATTAATACTTTAGACGTAAGTGTTGAAATAAAATACGCTAATACTTTAGACGCAAGTTTCCAAATGAAATAATTTAACAATTTTGACGTAAGTGTTCAAAACCAATAAATTGATACTTTAAACATAAGTTTTCAAATAAAATAAATTAATATTTTAGAAGCAAGTGTTCAAATAAAATAAATTAATACTTTAGAAGTAAGTGTTCAAATAAAATAAATTAATACTTTAGACGCAAGTGTTCATATAAAATAAATGACCACTTTAAACGCAAGTGTTGAAATAAAATAAATTCAAACTTTAAACGTAAGTGTTCAAATGAAATAAATTAATACTTTACAAATACAAATGAAATAAATTTAGTACTTTACAAATAGTTTTATTGTCAATTACACACAGGATTTTTTAAATACACACGGTGACATGTAATGTGTGATAATGCAAGCTTTTGTCATTTAGGAACATTAATAAGTAAAAATAAATATTCAGACATTGAAAATTTATACTTAACGGACCCCCTATCTTCTCTTTGCGTTTAGACAATACTCCCTGCTACAATTTGCTTTGTAAAGAATCGTTCCAGTCTGGGTGGACGCATTCGTCATTTCAGACATTTTGCGGCAGAATAATTAGGAGTTACTTTAATATTTCTCTTCTACATTTCAAGTTTTCTGCATTTCATTTTTCTATGCCGAGTGATTTATCATTAGTCAATATCTGAACAACGATATTGACTTATTCAAGAGATGGGGCTCTGACTATCAAATCTTTTGCGGATTTGGTATAAAATTCTTCATCGGCCACTGAGAGTATATTTAAGAGTAAATGAAAATGTTCTTTAAGAATAACAACGATTATCTGTCAACAAGTCAAATCAAGTCAAATAATTGTCAACAAGCACAGGGGTGCTATTGGCGAAGATGAAGAAGACGAAGCAGAAGAAGACAACGACGAAGAAGACGACGAAGAAGAAGAAGACGACGAAGAAGACGACGAAGAAGAAGAAGACGACAACGACGAAGAAGACGAGGAAAAAGAAGAAGAAGAAAAAGAAGAAGAAGAAGGCATAGAAGCCTTATGCAAAAGATTGCACAATAATTTCGTGTCATTAGAATCAGATTCTCCGCCACGTGTCTTGAATAATTCGAATGTTTATGCCGTACCGTTTATTGGCCCCCATCATATTTAATACTCAATCGATTGATATTCCCCTTTCCACAAGGATGTCAGTGCTGTGTTTGTTTTTTGTACAAAAATGTAGTTTTTATTAATTTTATTTATTTTATTTATTTTATTTATCTTATTTATTAATGTCACGATTTATTATTAGAATTAACGAGGTGAATAGATTGTCAGTTGAATGATGAAGAATATTATAAACAGATTAAAAATGAATGAAATAAATTAAATTTGATTACTTATGACGACGGTTTATGACAAGTATTTATTTACATTGGATTTGAAGACAACCATGGTGTAGCCCGCGGGGAAGCAATGCAAGGCGGGGAGTTCTTGTAAAGAAAATCTGTTCATTGACATTCCGTTTTGTTTTTTTTTAAATTTTAGAAACACGGAGGAAATATGGGGGAGGGCGTGTTTTTTGCAATGGTGATAGTAAGACGAATTCTTATATGATCGTAACCAGTGATTTGAGCTCAGCCGAACCCTTTTCCATATAAATAACGATAGAGTAGAGAAAGACTAGCAGCGTATCTTCTGTACGAAAGGAGATGTAGAAGATCGAATAGATCATTCCTTATTAGATTTCAGAGTCGATTTTTTATTCTATCAATACAAGAAAGAGTGCCCTGAGTGACCGCCCCGACGTGGCAGCAATACTCCATCTTACCACATATTTGGCCTTATATAGGTGTCAGTTACTTTCTCGAGCATGCTTTCTTAGTATATTCCAAGTCTCGTGGTCTCTACCTCATTTCCATTTAACCAATCCTGATTCCTTCACTTGATGAACCCCAACGCTAGCCCTAACCCCCAGAACATCAGCATCTAAGTTGGTTGGAATTATTTATTTCTGAAACATTGTATTTCAAATAAAGACATTTACATCCTCACAAATTTGCAACAATAATAATCCATTACTGTCACATAGCTTCCTAGTACATTCCAATGTACTAGGAAGCCATACTCCATTAATGTCACATAGCTTCCTAGTACATTCCAATGTACTAGGAAGCCATAATCCATTACTGTCACATAACTTCCTAGTACATTCCAATCTACTAGGAAGCCATAATCCATTACTGTCACATAGCTTCCTCGTACATTCCAATGTACTAGGAAGCCATGGCCATGTTATAACGTTGAAGCTGAAGTGCTGATCTCGTTTACGGGTGCCATTCAGTTGTCTTAGAGTCCGAATATTCTAATTACCAATATTTAAAGACTTGTAATTTGTCGCAGTGGCATAATGACGTTCGGACCCCGGCTGAGTCAGATCCTTCCACAGGTTGTTCTAAGGCCCTTAATGGCATTAACTACTGCACGACTATTTATTTTTATAGACATTTAAAACATCACTTAATAGGTCCCGAGCATGACATACATATGACGTCACTAAAACGAAAATATGATTTTGACAAGGTACTAACCATCAAATGGAACGTGTCAAAATTTGAGCTCAATCGGATTATTAGTTTACGATTTACAGTTATTTAATGAAGAGACATTTGCAAATTTTCAAAACAATAGAAAAATCTGAATTTCGTGTGTTAATAAAGCATTACTTTCTGATGGGAAAAATACTATTCACGCAGACAATGGATAAGTGTTATTTAGACTTGTTTCCGTCTGAAACAACAGTTAAGAGATACTAAGCTGACTTAAAACGCAGTCGTACAGATACAAATGATGCTGACGCGGAAAATATTTAAAAAACATTAATAAACTCGTGTTGGCCGACTCATGACACGGAGGATTGTCTTGTCGAAAGAGCACGTCTTTTCTTCTTCATTTGTGGCTGTTTTGACAGATTTCTTTCGTTCAAACGCACCAATAACGCTATATAATATTCGCCATTGATGGTTCTTCCTTTCTAAAGGTAATCTACGTAGAAAATAGTTTGCGCATCCCAAAATCCGGAGGCCAAAACCTTGTCTGCTTATGTTTGCGTCTTTCGCCGCTTTCACCTCCTGATCGATCCATGTTTCTTCCATTTACACATGTTTATCCAGAAGCTCTTTTTTGTTGCGTTAAAACAGTTGCAAAAACCGCTCTTAATCGTTAAGACATTGTTGTTTTTGATCGGCTGTGAGCAAACGCGGCACCCACTTTGAACACAGCTTTCTTGTTGACAAATTTTCATGCAAAATAGTTAATCCACTTTCGCCTTCTGATATATTTAACTCCTCTCCTATCTCACGCAAATTCAATTTACGATCGGCCAAAATGTGTTTGTGGTCCTTTTTAAAATGTTTCCGGGAAAATTGCCGAACTTTGGCCACCTGAGCACTCAGCATCATTTGTGTCTGTACGACCGCGTTTAAAGTCAGCATACCACTTCTTCAGCGTTGTTTGCGACGGAACAGTCCGAATAACCCTATCAAGCCATTACTTTGCTTCAACAGTATTTTTTCCCATCAGAAAGCAATGCTTTATCACCACACGAAATTCAGATTTTTTCATTGTTTTGAAAATTTGCAACAGTAGCTTCACTTAAACTATAATCTGTAAACTAATAAGTTAGGTTAGTACTTTACAGCTGTTTTTATTCGTAGATATATTTATATGTTAGGCCCGGGACTTATTGAGTGACGTGTTATCATTTAATTTGCGTCTAGTTTAGATTTTTACTTCATATTTCTAGATGTTTCCCCGTGGAATTAGTAATGTCGGCACTTCAATAAGCGGATGGCTCACTCGCGTTAATACCCTGGGTTAAGGTATTAGGTACAGTGGTTTATTACGCCACCCCTTGTTACTTGAATACTTAAGTCGTCTCCATGTCGTAGCCATTCTAATTAGTCAATTTATATATCAGCACCATCTTTTCGTGATTCATCGATGCATGAAATGCAACTGATCCTTGAATGTAAGAGTAAAGTAAATAATACAAATTTAATTGGCAAAAAAAAGAAACGCATCCACTGAGAAAACCAGTGAGTGTATATTGTCCATATATATATATATATATATATATATATATATATATATATATAGAACATACGCACGCTAAGAAGTGTATAATAAGAAGTGCATAATAAGAAGTGTATAATAAGGAGTGTATAATAAGAAGTGTATAATAAGAAGTGTATAATAAGAAGTGTATAATAAGAAGTGTATAATAATAAGTGTATAATAAGAAGTGTATAATAAGAAGTGTATAATAATAAGTTTATAATAAGAAGTGTATAATAAGAAGTGTATAATAAAAAATGTATAATAAGAAGTGTATAATAAGAAGTGTATAATAATAAGTGCATAATAAGAAGTGTATAATAAAAAGTGCATAATAAGAAGTGTATAATAAGAAGTGTATAATAAGGAGTGTATAATAAGAAGTGTATAATAAGAAGTGTATAATAAGAAGTGTATAATAAAAAATGTATAATAAGAAGTGTATAATAATAAGTGTATAATAAGAAGTGTATAATAAGAAGTGTATAATAAGAAGTTTATAATGTTCGAGTCAAGTCAGCCATAATGTACGCACGTTACTTACTATTCTGTTTCCGCTACTGAGTTCTACTATTATCATTGTATATATATAAAACAAAAAAATCGATGCCTGTGAACCGTAGGTCCGAAAAAAAAATTTTTTTCTTTTAATTGTAGAGAGTTAAATAAGGGGAGAGAAAACTCTAGTTTTATGTTTCAACCACGATTTATCTGAAAATGGATTTTGCTATTGTAATTAATAATAAATTAAAAATAAAATGAAAAATATGATGATTTGAAAAATAAAATGATTTATTAAAATAAATGTTTTTGAAAAATAAATGACAGTTGATGATTTTGAAAGATAAAATGATTTATTAAAATATATTATCAAAGAAGAAGGAAAACACATGAAACACGCAATTAAAGTTTTTGAAATAAATGACAGTTTTACACTGGGTAAAATTCGGCAATTTGTTGGAAAACAGTTCCCAGTGAAGTGTCCTTTCGGAATTTTTTTTCCCACATAATTTCGACTAGGTACGATTCCACCATTTGCATGTGGATGCCACATTCAACTTTGTTTCTTTTGCTTGTCTATTAGTTTGGTATTATCTCTGGTTAAATATAAAATATCTTGCAAGTTCAGAGTGTTAAAATCCATTTTAAGATAAAGTGTGGTTTTTCAGATAGAAACTTGAAACTACAGTTTTCTCCCCCTTATTTGATTCTCCACAACTAAAAGATAACATTTTTTTTCGGACCTACGGTTCACAAGCACAAAAATTCCCCTGTATCGTTGAAGCGTATAGCTTTATAACCAAAAGATACATATATAAATCTGCTTCGGCAGCGACTGAGGTCAATTATCGTTACGTATTTTCCAAAAACATAAAAAATTGTTTTAAATCAATTTTTATATTAAATGCGATCAGCCGTTTTCCCTAATTTCGTAATTTCATCTTGGGAATAGGAGTAAGTACCCCCTCTGTACTAAGTCCTAATTCTTCA